>CAKAKR010061945.1:0-68355 GCA_916700685.1 Adelosebastes latens | reverse complement strand
TATTATTTTCAGGTGCATACTTGTATTTTGGGTTTCTACTAGAACATGTTTACAGGCTTTAATGTTCAAGAAACACTTTATTTTTCCTCTGTTGTTGCCCACTGTTGTGATTGGTCAACTGAACGAACTCTTCGGACTCCGCTCCAGCTCAACACACCAAACTGGGTCAATAGAACAACAGTACCAGCAGCCAGAGACAGAATGTACTTGTGTAATGTAGGAGGTATGGGACAAAAAGAGAAGTGATACTATCTGAAATGAGAAAAACGGGATTAACAGAAATATCAATAGATAGATAGATAGATAGAAAGATAGTAACTTTATTGATCCCGAGGGAAATTAAAGTTTCCAGTATCACAGTTCCATAGTGCAAAACATGTTAGTAAAAAGGCAGTAAAAAGTTAGTAGTGCAAAGTACAAAGTACAAAAAAATATACCAGATATAAAAATACAATGATGAAGAAAACTGTTAAAACTGAATATAGTGCAGGGTAACAGCTGTGATACATGACTATTAAAAAAGTGAATATAGTGCAGAAGAGACTGTTAAAAATTAATATAGTGCATTATTATCTGTTCTGCAGACCGTCCTCCAATAAGAAGTATTCTAAAGTATAGGAGGTAAATGAGAAGGAATAAAGTGTCTGTTTGACTTCTTGAGAGTCACTGGTCTAGTGTATACAGGATCTGAATGAAGATGGAGCAGTAATGGACTAGTTCCAGCAGGTGGCAGCAATGCAACATAACGGATGCGGGCTACCGTCAATCTCTAGCGAAGAAGAAGAAGAAGAAGAAGAAGAAGGCGTTTGAGCCAATCAGCGATCAGCTTCACAAAACGCACTCTGCTTCAAATGAGAAGGAAACATGTTGGAGGCTAATTAAGCTACTACGAGCAACAAACAAGCTAATGTTTATATTCACATAACCTACACACCTGCTCGTTCTGGGTGAGTCTGTATTAGGTTCTTTTGGTTGAATGTTTTGTTTAAGGAAGAACAGAGACATGTTGACAAACTGAAGCGAATGTTAGCTAGATGCTACCATAGCAACCAGCTAACGGCTAAGCTAACTCGGCTAACGTCAGTCAGAATCTGCCTTTTGTTCAACCGACCTTTACTGTTTTGCAACGTTGAAGGAAATTGATTATTAGTAGCCAACATGTCCAGTTTCTCTCAGTGTTACATATGTAAGTTAACATTTGTACTAGTTGGGTAAGGTGTTGTGCACATGGCTATGGCTAACCTGCTTGGTTTGCATGGTTTGTCGTTGTACGCAGACGTTGCTGATAACTGCCATGAAGTCCTCACATCACAGCGAGATGAGACTGGATGGAGCTACCTGTCGATCAGAAATGGGAACTCAAGGTAAACACAAACCCAGCAGGCACGATAGTGTCTCCAACACATCTGGAAAGTCAGCGGTGCATGTTTAAGTCGGAGGAGTGGAGGGTGTGAGAGTGATGAGTTGCACTAATCAGTTGGGGTGTTTGTTGCAGTGGCATCAATACCCCAATCCGACCCAACCTGAGGACACACAGTGTGCACAGGGGCCATCTGACTCAACCCTCCACCTACTTAGAAGTGTATGTTCTATGTGTGTGGTGCACACCATAACAAGACACGAGTTTGATTAAGTAACATGAGATTAAATTGCATATCTTATCTTATTATCCAGTTTATCCAAAAATGTTATGATTTCAACAACCAATGTTTTTCTCTACATAATATACTTGCAATAAGATATCTGTATTAGGTCTGATATTTCTTGTGGGGCTCTGTTTATTTAATCAATGTGATATTAATAAGAATACTGCACTAATCATACTCAAAAATATGTCTATTAACTGATGTAAACCAGCTTTAACCAGCAAACATCAGTAACTTAGATACACTGTAGTTGAGTATCTTGTGTTCAAACTTTGTAATAAAAGATACAAAAATACAGCAACACCATGAATCTTTACCCCATAAGCACCTGTTGGTATGTTACATTGTGACCTCATTAGGAATACTTTTACATTTAAGTGCTTTAATGGTATATTCAGGGTATGTATGTGGACCGTTTTATATACCGGTATGACTATGTGACAGCAGCCATGTTGACATTTGGACAGTTGTGGTGAGTATTGAGTACCTAAGGTCTGGAAACTGCCACATCAAGTTCAGTCTCGGGGCGAGCCACTGGGAATCTGTGCTCATTTTACACACGCACAGTTGAGTGGAAAATATGAATATCTCCAAAGTGCTTTATATTCTGCAAATCACAATGACAGAGACTAAAAATAATCTTAAAACTAAAAAAAATAAATAAATAAGGTTTGCATTTAAAAGGAAAATAAGGTTACAAACACAACTTTTAAAATCAAATTAATTTGAGGTTCTCTAAACCAAAATACTCGGCAGAGGTTGCCCTTGTGAAGTGAGTGTGTGCACATGACGGGTATACAACATGAAACAAGGTTCAATACTGTTTGTTTGCAACGTTGATGAAAAATATTTATTAGTAGCCAACATTTCAAGTTTTGTTCAATGTCCCATAGGCCAGTTTATCTTTTTAGATTTGAGTTATTCACGATGGGTTGGGTAACTTTTTGTGCACATGGCTATGGCTAACCTGCTTGGTTTGCATGGTTTGTCGTTGTACGCAGGCGTTGCTGCTAACTGCCATGAAGTCCTCACATCGCAGCGAGATGAGACTGGATGGAGCTACCTGTCGATCAGAAGTGGGAACACAAGGTAAACACAAACCCAGCAGGCACGATAGTGTCTCCAACTCATCCGGAAAGTCAGCGGTGCATGTTAGAGTCGGAGGGGTAGAGGGTGTGAGAGTGATGAGTTGCACTAATCAGTTGGGGTGTTTGTTGCAGTGGCATCAATACCCCAATCCGGATCAACCTGAGGACACACAGTGTGCACAGGGGCCATCTGACTCAACCCTCCACCTACTTAGAAGTGTATGTTCTGTACATTTGTATGTGCACACAGATTTCTTTGGCTCTGCTAAATCAATATTATATCAAGAATTCTTCCACTGTTTCATTTCAGAAGACTAAACTTTGTTCCATTAATTCTTCAATAGATGTGGTGTATTTTCCAGTATTGGTATTAATACCTCCTGTCCCCATGTTATTTTTTAAGTCTACCGTTTGGAAGTGGAAGGACGCTGTGCTGTGGAGTTTCTCAAGCTTCTCTCCCCTCCTTCCCTCAATCAGCTAACTGACCTGGAGGCCAGCTCTTTCATTGCTCAAGGTCTGTTTCTGGCTGTACTGTCTACCTCACTATAGGAGAATTACTTCCTCTCCTTTGACTAAGGTTTTTTTCTTACCTTTTTTTTTAATTAGTCACCATCAGTGTTTTTGATGAGTGGCTCTGAATCAGTCATGAACATAACATCCAGTACAATGTCCGCCACGTATCCTGATTAGTGTGTAATTAGCTTCTAGGGCTGTCCTCGACCAGAGAAATTCTTAGTCGACCAACTCATGATTTTGTCAACTAATCAATTAGTTGATTTAATCGACAGATCTGTAAAACTGAGTTTCTCCACAAAGAATCACACAAAAGCACCACTTTAAATCTGGTGTTTACCAGAGACGGGCTCAGAAAAAAGCATACAAAAATGACTAATCGACTAAGAGGGGGCATCTCTATTGGCTTCAGTCCACCAGATTGCTTTTGGGTCCATTTGATTAGATGAATTGGTTATGGCAGTCAATACAGCAGCATGTCTTTAGATGAATCACTTCAACTTAATCATATTTCTTTTAACCTGGAGGTTTTATGATGATTCTCCTTGACATTGTAAGTAATGACAGATAGCTCTATTCATCCAGAGTGTTTAGCACAAACCTATTTAGGAAGTCAGGGGACTTAACCTGTGCTTCAACCGGGGGGGAACCGGGGTGAAATTCAGTTCCTTGCCCCGTAACCGTCCTCGCTCTGGGGTTAGTACTTTTCCCATAGCTCAGACTACTGGGGGCAGAGTTAGCAGTGCTGAGTAATGCTGACTTGTCAAACTAAATCCTTGTGGCTGTGAGAACTTGTGTACAGCATTCAGTTTCATAGCTTCCCAACTATTAAAAGAGTGACGGTGAGGGGAAACAAAGTTTAATTCAGTGTATGTGTATGTACTAAACCAGAAACTAAATGCCAGCATGTCATCACCAGAGACATATTTGCCTTCCTGGTGTCTTCTGACTCTCTTTCAGAGGTATCTGTGTGCAAAAAAGTTGCATTCAAAAGTCCATTGATCTGATTTATGTGATTTTTTTCCAGTTCTGTGAATGTAGTGGAAACAAACAGGAATGTGGTGACATGAATTGAAATGCCTTCCCATATCAGAACCTAAATAGTCCTGCTATACCATATAGTGTTTTAGAGAGGTGGGGTAGTGTGACAATGATGAGTTGCACCATTAGTCGGGTTGCTGATTGCCGTAGCACAGCAGATCCGTCCTGAGAAAACCTGTGGTGACACCCATTGTGCACAGGGGCCATCTGAGTCACACCCACACCTGACAGAGAAACATGGGGGCACCGCTTAAAGGTTTTTTCTCTGCATTTCCTTTCTTACATTTGTGTGTTTTTGTTCTGTTTTCTCTTCCTTTCCCAGCCTGAAGATGGGGGGGGGGAGTTCAGGGACACGGTTATGCAGGATGAGCCATTCTGAACATGATGAACAAAAACCGTATCCTGCCAGCAAAAGTTTTCCCTTCATAATGAGTGGAAGACCTCCAACACTGAGAGCTGGTGAGGACACACAACCTAATTCAGTCTAACTCTTGTGTTTTGATGGAGAGCAAATCTTTTCCAATTCGTCCTCTTCTATGTATCATCTTATTTAAATAGTCACAGCTCAAAAGCTTTCCTCTCAGCTTCTTGATTCACTTCTTGAATTCTAAAGACTATCTACGGATTGCTGACACTCGTATGCAGCTCTAATATTTCCATACAAGTGACCCAAACTGTTTCTTCTGTTCATTTTGTAACAACTGTAATGATGACGCTTAAATAGGTCCTTCATCTTTTCACAAAATCCTTCTGAAAGTAATTTGTTTTTTAGAAGGCTCTTCTCCTCCTCGTAGCCGTGGCCTCATGCCAGTACTTGGCACAATACGTGTCATTTTGTCCCTAACTGTCAGAGCTATGAGCATGTTAGCATTCAGCCAAGACTATGGCTCCACCACTTATGGAAAAACCGTAAGAGAACTGGGTGTGGGCCTTTGCGTTGGGCCCACTGAGTATGAGCACTGAAGTCTTGAAATCCAAAACATTAATATAAGTAGATGGTTGAACCCATCAAATTTTAGACGGTGTAACATTCCATGTAGAGGTGGACAGCAGTAAATGAATCAATGCATATAACAGATTGTTGCATTTGTCGGCTGCTATCTGGCCAAATCCTGTGAAAATAAATGATAGATTTTTATTCGGAACAATCCTATTTCAGTGTGCTTGATGGTAGAGATGCTCAGTCAGCTCTTGGCAAGGGTTATGCTGCGCAGGCTACGCTGTCTGTCGAGCACATTAAACTTATTTCTTACTGTGTTAATGTCTTAGTACATTTCTATTTATCATTTAACGGCTCTGTTGGTCACTAATGACCCAGTTAAAACTGAAGGCCGGCTATGATCAGTGGCCCACTTGGTAGTTGGACTCTTGCAGTTTTCTAGAAAACAAAATCTGCCCACGGTAGTGTTTCTCCTGCTAGATTTACCTCCTTTTTTTTTTGGGTCCCGATTACTGCCTTAACTTAATCATTTTTTTACTCTACTTTTAAATTTCCCATGTCCTCTTTCTGTCTTCTGTTCCCCCCTCCTTTGTCCCTGCAGGCAGACTCATACCTAGAAATCCCTGCCAGCCCCACAACAGCAGCCGCTGGTACAATCCCAGGTCACAACCGCCTGTCCTTGATCCCCAAGATGCAGCACTACGACCTGAATTGACCCAATGCTGGGGAACGCATTTCCAGTATGTGTGCTTGTGTACTAAAGGATTTTATAAGGTCCTAAACCTTCATGTTAACTACTAGTAGGCCTGTTGGCACTGAACTCCAGATTCAGAAATTTTAGAATTGAGTTGGGACTTTGTGAAGATTCAAATAGGTTATATTAGATAATACGAATGGTTAAGAGCGTCCTTTGGTCAGACACTGAAAATGGTCTGACTCTCTGTAGTAGTTTGTTGGCTCAATGTCAAGCTAGAAACCTGCAGGACAGGGGGACCTTGTTCACGGATTGTCCAACTGAAAGTAATGATTAAGCTTTTAACAGTCCCGTAAACGGACAGAGGAGGATAACGTAACTCGAATGTCGGAGCAACAAACATTTGATTCCTTAACAGATTCAAAGAGTTCATAGAGCTCCACAGGTCACCTGTGATTGAAAGGGGACATATCATGAATATATATATCTTGTGCTCATATATTTGGGTATCTGGAGTTCCTACCAACCCACAAACTGTGAAATATGACAATCCAGTCAGGTTTCTGTGGGCTGCCTAGATCAGATTTGGCTCCCCTTCCTATGTCACATGCAGGCTCATTAGAATATACCGCCCACAGTTTGAGAACTACGGCCCAATTCCAAACCACCCCCTACATCCTCTGCCTACCCACTTCCACTTCCGTTCGCGTGGAGGGCTCACCATATTAAGTGCCATCCTAAACCAATCAGCGGCGAGTGGAAGTGGGTTATATAACCCTTCAACAGCGAGCCTGCATCAGTGCGGACTTAACCAGCAGCCCTCACTGACGACGTGCAACGTCGTTTTGTGTCATTTTGTGTCATGGAACACGCTCCAATGTCAGTTCCGTGTGACTACAGATACAAACATTTACTCGTAAGCTGCTGAAAATTAGACAGACATTTAATTTATTCTACTTTATTGTCGTACAGAAGTTATCAACTTAAAGTAAATGGATTGTATTTATTATAAATATACCCATGTCTAGTCTAGAAAACAGTAACGTTAGACATGCATGTATGTGTATATACTGTGTGTATTTTTGTATATATATATATTGTATATTTATTATTGTTTTACCCCTATTAGCAGCTATAACCCAATCATTTATATCTTCAACTGTGCATTACTGACTTAACAGTACAATAATTTAGTGCATTAATTCAGCTGCGCAATAATCTGGTTTACTCTGGTGTTAACACTGCATTTATTCATACAGAACATTTAAATAAAAATGTTTTTCATATTTATTTATACTATTCTTGCATTTTTACACAATTAATGATTGATCTTATTTTTCATCATTATTATTTCCACTGCTGTTATACATATTTCGTATTTGTATTTTCTTATGATTTCTCTATTTATATACATATTTCTATTCCAGATTGGGAGAAAAATGTAACTCAATTTCCCCCCCCCCGGGAATCAAGAAAGTATTTCTGATTCTGATAGTTATTTATGTCCTTGCCAGAGAAAGGGAAGTTCGTCCCGAAGTGGCCGCTGTAATTATACCCTCCACCTTAAAGAAGGGTTCTTCATTGAGCTGTGAGTGTGACTACAAACGGAGTTCACTCCACCACAGAGTGGGAGGGTGTAGGGACCAGATTGGATTTGGGCTTACCTTTGCAAAGGTGCACTATATTTTTCTCGCAAGCCAACCAGAGCAGACTGGGCTTTTTCAGGAGTGGAGCTTAAAGAGACAGGAGCTAAAACAGCGTTTCAGACCGAGGGTGAATACATGTATATTCAGATGGACAGCATGAGGAAAAATAATGAGTTTCATGAACTTTAAAGCATGTAAACACGCTCTAGTAGAAACCCCCAAATACAAGTATGAACCTGAAAATGAGCATAATATGTCCCCTTTAGGATCAGATTGTGCTGTTGGTAAATAACACGCAATGACACCAGGAAGGTCACATGTAATGTCAAAATTACCATCAGAGACGAACAATGTTTGTTTTTGTCAGTCTCAGTGATGACTTATTCTCTTTGTAGGCTGTGCCTGCTTCCTGCTGCCTATCATCGTGACCCAAATCCTTCCTCCACGTTGCTATATCCCAGATTCTATCTGGGGACCTGACCACACAGGTGAGGGCTTATTCTTAGAAATACAAATTGAATACTGAGCTGACAAAACAACTGTAGAAACAATTTGCAATATTGAGAATTTTTTTTTTCCACTTCTACTCTGTCTTGTCTTTATGTTTACATATCTGTCTTTTCTCTCTTTTCCCTGCAGATGGACGAGAGGTGTTTGACCAGAACATCATGTCAGACGTGACGGCCGACAACCTCAACAGTGTTGCAGCTGCATGCCATTCACAGCAGGAACACTGAAGACCACTGTGTACCTCGGGCAGACCTCATGCAGCTCTACAGCTCTATTGTGGGCTTATTGCTGGTGAGCAACACAGAGGGGAAATCTACATTAATCTTCAAATACATTTAGGCTTCACTGTCATCACCGCAAAACCATATTTTCCAGACACATACCGAAGTAAACAGGCACAAACAACTATCATATATATTTCTAAATAGTCCTTGTCACAGCATCCAACTGTTCAGTAATCCTTTTGAGTCGGCGCAGTCGCAGTACATCACCGTAATGGCTTTTACTGAGGCTGTTTTGTAGAGGTGACCGGAATGGGTTGACAGTGCCTGTGGATTCCTCCTGAAGGGATTGCAGTTTATGGGATTGCCTTGCATCATCACAGGGCCACAGCTCATCTTAAATATCTGCATGTTTCTCTGTGGTTCTGTCAGCCAAGCAGCCGGTCTCAGGCTTGGTGATGTGTGCTTAAGGTTAGGGCTGAGAAATAACAGGATTCCATATCATAGTCTTGATACACCTAAGTAATAATAAAAGCAACAATATTCTAACACTTGTGAGCAATATTCTCTACCAAGTAGACAAAAAGTACATGAGAAAATTAAAAAACTGGTCATCCACAACTTGAGATATATGGTCAGCTGTAACCTTATTAACACTGGAATTCATTTATGTTTTAATAATCTATTTATTTATTGTGTTGAGTTGAATGTGCTACTTATTTTTTTGTACTGTAATTACCTTGTGCCTTTTCTACCTTTTATTTTCTTAAAACTGACTCGGTGTAAACTGCTCAGAATTCCAATGTACTTCGGTGCAAATGGCAAATAAAACTTTTGAATCTTTTAATTAATTGACCGCAGACCCTCAAATATCAGCTGGACGTGTAGTTTGTCGGGCGTGCTTATACTGTATACGAAAAGGAGTCATGGGTGTACCAGTGTTTTACACACTAAACTATCCTATTTTATTAAACAGTTATTCTATATTATAAGTGGAGTGCAAAATTATTGATGTAGATTGGTATTTGCACCAATACTGACCTTATTAACAGATTGGGTGTCTGAAAAGTGAAGCCAATGCTGAAGTGCCTTAAATGTGCTTTCTCTCTAACAGCCAGCAGGGGGCGACTCGTCTGGTTGCAAAAAGAAGTCTGATTGTATAGAAGTCTGATGAGAAAATGAGCCTACTTCTCACTTGATTTATTACCTCAGTAAACATTGTAAACATGAGTTTATGGTCTCAATCACTAGTTTCAAGTCTTCTTCAACACAGCATGATGTTCATTTAGTAAATTATGGTCCCATTTAGAGTCAAATAGACCATAGAGCAGGGTATACTTTAGGGCGGGGCTACCTTGGGATTGGCAGGTCGCTACCACGGCGTTATCCGCTCTGGGAGTTGTCCGTGTTTTCGTCTTACAACTTTAACCCTTTCACAGTGTGTTTTCACTTCATGAAAGTTAATTGTAACCTTTGTGGTCGCCTAAAAATGTCTCATTCAGCGTTCAGTTGTACTTAGCGCCACCCTCTCGTGTCACTTCTGGTTCCAAAAAACAAGATGGCGACGGCCAAAATGCCAAACTCGAGGCTTCAAAAAGGCAGTCCACAAACCAATGGGTGACGACACGGTGACTACGTCCACTTCTTATATACAGTACAGTCTATGGGTGTTGTCCAGACACGACTGGATCCTAAAGAATCGGTAAACCTATCAAACCACTGTTTCTGCTTTTGTCATTTCACTAAATAAAATTAAGTTTTAAGCCACTTGTGTTTTTCATTGTGTTTTTCATTGTGTTTTTCATTGTGTTTTCATTGTGTTTTCATTGTGTTTTTTTGTTAGTAAATGAATGCAACAAGACTACAGAAGCTGAATAGCCATCATGAACAGCATGAATAGCATGGCTGGCAAATAGAAAATTCTAGAGACATTTGCTGATTTTTAGGCATTTATGCCCATATAGTTAAGGTTATACTTGATTAAAATCCTTCTTTAGTTGCACTATTGTGATGCTATTGCAATTTTAGCTACATTTTTCAAGGTGCAAAGGGAATATTTTGACTTTGTTATGATTAGCTGTTTGTGAAATGGTTGCTTTGTTTGTGACGATGGAGACTTGTTGGAGAGAAGGACATTTAGGACAGATGATGCTTATGTCGTAGTACACATTTCCTTCTGAAAAATTCAGAAAATGGCAAGTTGTAAATAACGTTTGGCTATTTGAAGATCTGTAAAAAAAAAAAGCTGAGTGTGCAATGGCAAACATGTGTAACTCTGACAGTGTTGCAGTAATGTCCTGTATGAGTTTACTCAAGTCTTACCAGTCTGTTTTTTTCTGGATGAACTGCTTCCTCGACTGATGGAGAGCTCTCGAAATTGTGAAATGAGCAGCTACAGTGTTGTGAGATGACAACCTGCTGCCCTCCATGGCTCTCTGTATCTCTGCTGTACAGTATGATTCTTACCACCAGGTGGCAGTTGAACATTAATGTTCCTCCAGTCTGTGGACAGATGCTTGTGGCCTGATGCTCTCTCAGTCACAGGTGTGTAATAGTGCAACACATTTCACTGCATTTATTCTGTTACAGAAACACATGAGCGCCTGAAGGCGCCACACAAAATGCCGATAGCTTCCACAGGGAGAAGTCTTGTTGGGTGAAGCTACAACTCCAATAAAAAGCTTCATCCTGCAGGCACGTTCACACAAAATTCTTTGATTCTGAAATTCCTTTTAAAATTTAAATATTCATATTTTTTCTAACACATTATCACAGTTGAGAGGTTCTCTGGCCAAGGCCTATTTGCTAAGAAAATATTTCAAATGGAATAATTTTTACATGAATGTCCTTTGGGATCTCTAGGATTCTGGATGGAAACAAAGGTCTATGCTGTTAAGTTTGACACAAATATGCTGTAACACATCGTTCAGATCTAAATGTGAAAGACTAAGAATATACTCCAGGGGCCATATTACAGAAACTTCTTAACTTGCAGATCCTCTTTTAACTGTTTGGTATCCATGGTAATTAGGTTTAGGACCTGATTTAGGAAAAAAAACATAACCTTAAAGGGACTGTTTGTAAGAATCAGAAATGCTTGTTAACAGCGACACCTGTGGCCGTTAAGTCAACGAAAGTCAGCGTCGTGCTCGCGCTTTTGCTCGCTCTACATAGACATGAACGAGCATCGCTCAAAACAGTGAGGCGACACACGTCAGCTAAAACCACAATATCACTCTATATTTCACCTGCTTGGCAGTAATGTTAGCTGACCAGACGAAGGTCTCTCCATGAATCACTGCTGATCCTAGTGTTGGCTTTTCCTGCTTCAGCCTCCCGACCGCGGTGGGATGGAGACACCGGCACCCGGTCAGAGACGATAACGTTTCTCGCTGCGGAGCTCCGTCACTTCACAAGACACGGAAAACCTCTGTTGGTCTGGAGCATTTATTTCTGCACAAACGTCCACTCTACATTCACTAGATATTCTCAGAGCTAAACTAACTCTTCTGCCGTGTGTAGTGTGCGCACATGCAGCGTAGCCACACGCGAGCGCGCATATGCGAGCGCGCATGGGACACCGACCAGGGTGATTTATATGTGTAAGAAGTTACAAACAGTCCCTTTAAGACAGAAACTTCCCAGAATCTTAAAGGGCCTAGATGAGAGAATCAGAAATTGCTTGTTAACGGTGACAAAAAAAACAAACAGTGAGGCGACAAACGAGACTGAACGTGACTGACAGGCATCGCGATGATTAACGTCAGCAACATTAGCCAGCTAAAACCACAATATCACTATATAATTTGCATGTTTGGCAGTAATGTTAGCTCATGAATCGAAGGCCCGGTCTATGTTGATCCTAGTTTTCCCTCCTGACTTCGGTCACATTCCTGTTTTGCAAGACGGGCTTCACCAGATATAACTTTGTTTTTTTGTGCTCCCATGGAGTTTGTGTTGGAGTCTGAGTTGTTAGCGTGCTCCATTTCTAACCGAACGTTAGCTATGGTTGCACACCGTTAGCCCTGAGGCGGAGCTGAAGAGAGTAAAGGGACTCGCGAGCGCACTTGATGTCACGTCCGTTGAATTTTCCCGGAAAAAACGCCCTGCTTTCTTCACATTAAAAGCTGTCTACAGGCTGATAGAGGAAACCCAGAAAGTCAATTTTTTTAGGTTAGGTTGCTACCTGTTCACACATTGGCAATATAAAAAACAATTTAAAAATGGTTATACGTGTAAAAACTTGCATACAGTCCCTTTAAATCAACTCCCCCAACTTTAGGATAACTGTTAAGCTGTCCAAACTTTCACTTTACCCAACACTTGTCTTCTGCTCTTTGGACATGAGAGCTGCCTTCCTCTTCGTACCACTTGTCAGTGTACTTATTTTTCTTTTTGATAGCATCAACGCTCCGTTGGATGCTGGATACGGGGAAGACTGTGTCTGCTATCTTAACCCACTCTCTTCTTTCTTTTATCTCCAGAGTTAGAGTCGCTGTAAATTTCCCAAAAAAGATTTGGATTCCTCTACAGATGTTACCAACACCTCTAACTCATCTGTCTTGAAGTGAAGTGCCAGCCGTTGGTTTGCTCCATTTTTTTTTTTTGTACATTTCAATGTATGACTCGGTATGTTTCAATGAGAAAAGCAATCGTTACAAAAAGTTGTTAAGCTTGGCAAGATGAAAAATAGTGTTGGTTGCTAGGTAACAATCATAAAAGTTGATGAGCGATGTTGGATTGAGTATTTAGGATTTAATTACCTGAGATAAAATAGGATTCCTAAAGTTAGTTCTATCTTAGATCTGTAATACGGCCCCAGCTGTACAACACTTTAAATTAGCTCTAGATTGACTTCAATATAACAATATTAATGGTATAAGAATGTTCAACTTTAAGTGATCAAATGCAAACATTAGATGTAACCAATATTCTATGTAGCTCAATTGTCACCTTATGAATAAATAAATCATCTTAACTTAAAGAATATACAACATTCTGCAGATCATAGTGTCTATAGTGAGTTTAGATTAGGCAAACTTAACACAAAACCCTTTGAGTTTGAGCACATAGTACATGTCATCCTCAGCTAATTAACCGTCTAGTTCACATGGCCCGTGTTTGCTTCTTTCCTTTGCGCGTACCTTTTTCACCATCTCTCCTCAGTGAGTACAGATAGACCTGCACTAAATGGAGAGCGTACCAAAGATCAAGCTCTGAGTTTCCAGCGTGCATATTTTAATACCTGTGTGACGGTTTTACCAGGAGACAAGATTTCCTTTGACCTCTGAGGTCTGAGGGCTATGTGAGAGCTGAACTTCTTCTTCTTGTTGTTCTGTGTGCATATTTTTCCTCTCTGAAATATGGGATGAAAGATGTTATTCTGGTGGAAAGAATTCTAATGCCTGCAGTATAGTGTTCTAAACTATTTCTTTCTTCACAGTAGTTTTAATCTCTTTAACGGCGGGGAACACTGATTATATGAAATATTGTGCAACTTCAACCGCGTTATGAAAAAGATAATTTTGTATTCAAGTGAAAGTCTGCAGTGAAGGGCACTCGGTGACTTCATTTGATGTAGAACGAGAGACAAATCAATTATTCATCTCGTTAATTGTAAACTGACACCAGATTTCTTTTCAGAGTGGTGCCTCAAAGGTTGCGTCGTCTTGTTTATGACAGAGCGTTGTCATTAACTTTGGAGATCCGAGGAGCACCACGGGAGTCATTTTTAGCACTTGATTCCCAGCTAACGTCAATATAGTCGTCGTTTTTCACCTGAACCCGTCAACATCAGCCGCGCTGTCTGTCAGGCTGTGTCACGGAGCTGAGCAATGCTCACCTTCTGGGCACTTTGCCTGTCAGACTGAACAGACTTTAGACCGCAGCCTGCACACCACTGCTATAGCAACCATAGAGCAAGCAGGCTGCTGAAGTGGTGTGTTCAAAGCAAGGTTATTTCAATTAGTGTTTATTTAATTTTAGTTTTGACTTTTCAACTTCATTTTAGTTTAGTTTGAGTTTGTTCAGTTCAGTGTGTGCTTGTTTTAGTTTATATGTGTAGTTTCACTGTGGTTTATAGTTTGTTGTTGTCAGGTATAATGTCTCAGAAGTATTTATAGCTACATATACAGTACATACAAACTTGATGGTAGATGTTTTGATTTTGGAATCAAGTTGAGTACTCATTCACTAACAAACTCAGAGGAAAATCTGAGCTGACTGGCATTTGATTTTCTACAATATTTAAAGGGGACATATCGTGCTCATTTTCAGGTTCATACTTGTATTTTGGGTTTCTACTAGAACATGTTTACATGCTTTAATGTTAAAAAAACACATAATTTTTCTCCTCCTGTCTGTCTGAATATACCTGTATTCACCCTCTGTCTGAAATGCTTTGTTTTAGCTCCTGTCTCTTTAAAACCCCCTCCTAAAAACGCCAAGTCTGCTCTGATTGGCTTGTGAGAAAAATATGGTGTACCTTTGCAAAGATAGTTCTCAAGCTGTGGACGGCATATTCTAATGAGCCTGCATGATATGAAAGGGGGAGCCAAATCTGAATGACTTGTTGAATCACATGTTTTCTGAACTATGCAGCTCACAAAAAACTGACTGTGTTGTCTTATTTCACCAGCACTGAAAAAATTAGTTTTTTATGATATGTCCCCTTTAAGTCATGTTCTTTTTTAAAGGAACAGTGTGTAGGTTCTGGCAGTATCTAGCGGTGAGGTGAGGAGATTACAACCAACTGTAGCCTCTACCGTGTGCTAAGCGTGTTGGAGAGCTACGGTGGCTGTCGTGAAAACGCAAATGCCCTTTTCTAGAGCCAGTTGTTGAGTAGAGTGCTTAGAGTGTGTGTGTGTACAAGGGAAGTCAGGGGTGAAGCAAGAGAGAGAGCGGCGGCGACGGGAGCGAGTTACGTAATAGACTCTGGCCCAAGCCGTTCTGGGCTCCCTATGTAGATATAAACGGCTCATTCTAAAGTAACGGAAACACAACAATTCTTATCAGGTGATTATACGCTAAAGAAAACATAGTTATTAATATTATATTCCATTTCTGCCAATAGATCCCCCAATGGTTATACACTGTTCCTTTAATTGTGTAAGACTAGAATGCATGCGGAAAATTAGGGATTAATTGTGAAGAAATTGGCGTAGTGTCATCTAATGGAATGTCAAGTCTGTTTAATTTCTGTTTCAATGTTACGAGAGTTGACTGGAAATCATGCTGTCTCTTTTTTTCTGTAGTGATAAAGCTAAAAAAATATATCATTAATTTTTATTTTATTTTTCTCAATTTTTTTATTCAGGTGATATCGTTACAGTTTAGTTTAAAGATATCGTGCTTATTTGGTTTCAGTTTACAACAATATTTGCACTGCTTATTTTCGTTATAGTTTCAGTTTTACTTTCTGATAATAAACCTGGTTCAGTCTCCTCTCTTTGGGTTGTGATGTTTGATCTGTTCACTGTGGTGTTGTCTTTCAGTCCCGTTTTCCCTCGTCTGTCTGAGGATAGCAATCCTCCCCCACGCTTTACCTTTTCTTCTTCTTCTTCTTCTTCTTCCTTTCTGCTGCAGTTGAGACAGCTGTTCTCATTCACTTCGCTGTGTTTGATTGTCAGGGAGCAACAAATTAATTATCTTCAATTTTCATCATTTTGTTTTTGAATCTGCGACGGATCAGGGGGAGACATTGCGATGCTTTGCAAAATAAATTGACTCTGGCGTATTTTGTTTGCTAGGCAAAGTTGTGAAATCATTTCATAATTGCAGCGCAGCATTGCAGAAATAGTCCATTAGTAGTAAAGTAGAAGGCCCGCATTCTAAATTGTACTTAAGTGGAAGTAAACGTGTCAGATGTATACAGGGTATAGGGCTGAAACTACCCATTATTTTCTTTTGCCGATTTAATGTTTTTTTTCCCCTCCGATTAATTGATA
This sequence comes from Adelosebastes latens, assembly GCA_916700685.1. Taxonomy (NCBI): domain Eukaryota; kingdom Metazoa; phylum Chordata; class Actinopteri; order Perciformes; family Sebastidae; genus Adelosebastes; species Adelosebastes latens. Next base: position 52,110 of record CAKAKR010061945.1, on the reverse strand, counting down.
AATCATCCATGAAGACAGACAATTGGGGAAAAATGCACCGTTTCCCAGAGCTGTAGGTGATTTTATTCAGATTACTTTTGTTGTTTGAGCTACAGTCCGAAACCCAAACATATTCAGTTTACAAGGAAAGAAAACAGATAAAAGCAGTAAATCCTCATATTGTCAAAGCTGAAACCAGAAAATGTTCAGCAACTTTAAAAATGACGTAAACCGTTGATCAATCAAACAATCATTGTGAACAACAAATTTTCTGTCAATCGACTAATTGATTAACCTTGACTAGTTTAACTAACTACTTTAAAGTTTAACTAACCTTAAACTTGTTTCAGCACTAATATTGACTAAAATAATTTAGTTTCCGGGTCGGGTGGAGACTTTCTGTCTTTAGTTTTATGGGGTTTTCCCTCTTTTCACCAGGTCAGTCAAAGAATGAAAGGAAGGAAGGAAGGAAAAGGATACAGACTTCTTTATCTCATGTTGAATATGAAATCTGGATATGCGACATAATTAGTAACTTCATATGTCTTGCTGAAATGTAGTGAAGAAAAAGTATAGACTAGTACAGCAACCGCTTTGTGTGTTCCGCCATCTAGCGGCGCCGCCTTTACTAGAGTGGCAAGACGTAGTGACTCTACTATCTGCTAACCGTGTTAACTGGTGACTATCAGCCGAAAGCGTCCGTGGTTGCTCTTAACTTATGGTTGGCGTAGATAATAAACACAGAGGGGTATGTATTTAAAATTTAAGTAAAAATACATAAAATTGACATCTTTTACGAGGACACAGCTGCCGTCACTAGACCGTCGCCGTCACTACAACTTCAGCAGACACTTTGTTCGTGTTATGTTTATGATGCTGACTGAATCACAGGTAATGTTAGTTGATTGAGTTAATTTGTTCGGTGGGACCACCGCAGCCCCTAGACGGTGTCTTAGCCCAATAACCTTAGCTAATGTTAGCTAAACAGTGTTCATTTAGCTGACGTGACCTGTTTCCCCTTCTAGACATTGTTGTCAAAAGTAACGTGACATAGAAAGTAAAGGTAAAATAGAAAATTGTACACATCTTAGGACCGCTGACTTATTTTGTCAGTCGTCAGTCAGGTGACTCGTCGGTATCGTCAGTCCCGTGAGTCGTTAGTATTGTCAACTCTGTGAGTCGCTAGTCAGTGAAGTTAACATCAACCACGACCGTTTCCTAACCCTGCCTAAGTGGTTGTGTTGCCTAAACCTAACTTCCTGTGAAAACGGAAGGTTATCTCAAAAGGACTCTGTGCATGTGACGAGCGTATACTGACACGTCATCCTGGTCCGTCCAAAAGTAACACTAGAGGGGTATCCTGTTGGAAGTGAAAATGTGTTGGCATGCAAGCTGTTTCCGGTAGATGATGGTGTGTGTTACATTATGCACTAACTGTATGCACACTGGACAGATACAAACACCGGCTGGCAGTTCAATTTATGAATATGTTTATACGACTAAAAATATACAGTTTACCAGGAAATAAAAATAATAAGAACTTAATCTGAAAATTGCAATAAGCGTTATTTAAAAAAAAAAAAGTTTGTTTAATTGGTGTATTTTACACTACCAATTAAAAACAAAGCACTTTAAAAAGCACATGACACCATGGATCAAATATCACGACTGTCTCCAGACCAGACAACACCAGAGGTCTTTTTGCACTGCAATTTTTAAACGTAGCAGAGAAGCAGAGCATGAAATGGCATTTTCTAAAGACTTGACACAAAAGCTTCACACACATTTACTACTCCAATGAAACCTTCAGTCGTGTTTATACCATTGAAATGAGCAGAATTCAGCGCTAACATGTTTTTGTTCTTAGACCCACAGAATGTGACGGCTTAGTAGCCGAGAAAGGTCTTGTGGCTGTCTCAGATTTGTTGTTTCTTATTTATAATGGCTGTTGGCGGAGTTGCTCATCTCGTAGAATATGTCCATTTAATTATCACCGTAGATGGATATTTAACAAGTAGAAAACATTCCTAGTTAGGGCTGTCGTCTCATTTCCCTCTGCCCCTGCAGAAAACCGAGACTCGGGGCTGTTTGACATGAGTGCAGAGAGTGATCATAGAGGACTGATCGACTAGGCTTTGTGACCGCAGGCAGCTCTTGTTTTGCTTTTAACTGAACTCACCGGGGAGTCGAGGAACATCCAGCTGCCCACAGATGTTTCCTGAGTATCCGGGAGTAAAAAAAAAAAAAAAGATGTCCAACACCTGAGAGTGAGAGAGAAGCTGAGAAGGGGGCATCTCTTAAAAGAGATAAATATGTCTGTGCAGCCCGAGAGGCTGCCGCGAGAGTGTGCAGGTCCAGAGGGAACTGCACCGTTTCACGGTGCTCTGAACACACTGGTACAGGTTGCTGTGCAGATGTGAGCTGCCGATCAAAGGAAGGTGTCATATATCGACAGCCAGAATGGCTTTTTCTGCTAACCAGGTCAGGTTGAGTTGTTTGAGCTCCTGGAAATGACAGATCGGGGGAAGTAACCCCCGAGCCCCCAGTGAGCTGTGTGCATGAATATGTAAACATACGGGTCGCACGTTTCACCAACGCATGTTAATGATGAGATGCAGCTCGGTGTCAGTGATTCATATAGTACAGTCATAATCCCTGTTAATGGAGAGCTATGCACAAACATAATTAGTCGCAGTTGGGTCCACAGGGCAGAAACCTTCGTTGGGTAGCGCTCTGCCTTAAAGGGCCTGATCAATGTGTGATGAACATGTGATGTTATTAGCTGCATTTCAGATTTACTGGGTAGTATCAATGAAACATATTCAGCCTGCACGGATGGGTTTGCCTCAATTTGCCTCATTCAGATCAAATTTGCACTGACTTTATATGCAATCACGCCTCTAAAATTGGCTTCGCATGAAGTCTGATCAAACACATTCACATCTCTCTCCTACATGCACGCACTGTTGCATTCCCTCATCCTCTGCTTGCAGTTTTCGCGTTGCCTGTGTGTGGCTGCTTTGACATACAGTATGTCGGTGTTCAATCTGTGGTAGTTTTAAAATAGGTGTAAAATGTTGTAAATATAACTCATCCTGGCCATTGATTTTTTTTTGCAAAAACCATGAAGTCGTCCATGAGGTTATTATATAGACTCACTTTCTCTCAACAGCCCCAACTCCGACTGACTTCCAGCATCCCTGGTCAGATGGTAACAAAATCCACATACCAGCACCTCTAAATCTCACTTATTAACTACTTATATTGAGTTTGTTTAATCCGTACAAAAATACAAAGTGTGAAAACGTCAATTCACCGTTCTACAGGGGGTTATGTGCCGGACTATTTCTTGGGCGTGACAAGTAACTTCCTGGAGTCTCCGCTGGTTGCCTGGCAACTGCTCAGAGCCAAGAAATAGTCTGGCACATCAAAACTGTTTTCCAAATTTTCAATGTATTCCTTTGAAGGAGAACTTTGGTATTTTTTCAACCTGGAACGCTGCAGTTGGCAGTCGCTAAACAGGCTGCAGTGTAATCGCTCGGAGCAAGTCGGTTCCGCACAGTCAATGTACGTCCACTAAAAGTGCTTGTTTTTGCCACTGACGAGCTCAGCGTGTTAATAGAAGTGTCTCACAGCATTATGGAAAGGACCCTACAGAGAAATAAAACATTTTCCTTTATCTTCTTTTACCTGATCAGGTCTGTTTGTTATTGTTATTATCATGTGACTTGTTGCCGGAAGACGGTGGTGGAAACCCGAGTGAGAGTTGGAGAGAGGAATGCCGGTGTTGTCAGAGTTTGTTGTGTTGGAGTACAGAAAGCGTAGCTTAGTGTTATCTAAAAGATGTTCAACGTCATGGCTGAATATTTAGATGATTTTGAGGTCTTTGAATTTGACGGACGCCCGTGTTTATTTGATACATGAGCCTCAGCCGGCATTGCTACTGAGAAGAAACCAGTCGGACGTGAATCAGAGCTGCAACACAATTTGTAATGTTTTGTTGCTGCAGTTCTGCTGTTGCTGAATTAATCTACCCAGAATCCATACTATGAATGTTTTATCAGGTAACTACAAAGCCTTAACTTTTGGCTTCAGCGTGCTGTCCTTGTCGCACGCGACATTGAGCGCCATTTGAGCTCAGTGATTGGATGTTTCTAATCATAATGCTGCTTGGGATTGGTTTACTTCTCTACTTACGTTTTTATGAACACAGGCTTTTACCTTTGTGACTTTTTATCAAAGAACCAAGTATTTTCTATCACATTTGCTCGTCTTAAAACCAGCAGAGTTTCACGGCCATCCTGGACTGTCATTCACTTCACATTGTCTGTGCAGTAAGCGAATGTAACTTTATCTCCCGGAACCCGAGGCACAAATATTTCCTTTCACTTCACAACCACGTGGACACAGTCTTGAAGTTTTGTCTTTTTAACCACTGATGCAGAAGATTGTTCAAGTTCACCCAAGTTTTAAAAGTCTTCACCAGACAGTCCCCTCACGTTGTCTATGGGATCTTTACATTCAGAACCTTCGTTGCTCCATATGACCCCATATGGTCCTCTGCTCAAAGTGTTGTTCACACCTTCCAAATTGCTGTGATATGACTGGCTGCAGTGCTATTAGATACGTGGAGAGTGGAAACGCCAGTAAGGCAGTCTGTCGGAGAGTTGTGACCAGCTGTGCTCAATCACTCTTGTTTTTCTTTTGGATGCTTGGCATGTTTGGAAGTTTTTAGCCCACTCCTTGTTGTCCAGCTACCAGTTGTTTTTGCTGTGTGCAATTTGTGAATATAATGTACAGTTGTATACATTTAAATATTTCACATTATATTTTTATAGTAGTTTTATTAACACAATGTATGCATCTCATACTTCTTATTGGTTATCCAAAAGTACAAATGAATTTGATTGAGAATGTGTTCTCATTTTCAACTCTTATTTTTTCACCATTGCAGCCTTGTGTAACACCGTGGCTTAAGGTAAGGTCCAATGTCAAACTTTCCAGTAGTAGTGTTTCCATTCACAGCTACAATTTTGATTCACATTGAAGTATCACATTAGAAAAGCTGTATGGAAACGGCAAAATTCGATAAAACGTCCTTAATTGTGAAAAAAAGTTGGTGCGCCTTTGTTGAAAAATAGTTGATGCTCTAAATTGAGTATGGAAACGCCTTTGCCCAATAAATTCTGATGTAATGAACATTTAACTCACATGACTGATCAGCTGTTTCCGCTGCTGGCGTCTTCTCAGATCATTTGTGAATGCTTATCTTTGTCTCCAGACAACATGAAACATGGCCAATACTAGCTGACACGAAAGAACAATTAAAACTTCCCCCATTGAAACAAATTCCTGAAGACCTCTCTCATCATTTTTCTCTCGTAGACGGTTAGACCGCCAAGGCGACTTGTTTTGTGTCCGGTTCGAAACCTCTACTTCTTCTACTCGGTTTACTGGGGGATTACAGCCATGTGTAGCCTATAGCAGTGTTTCTCAAAGTGGAGTCCGGGGACCCCCAGGGATCCGTGGCACTCTGCCAGGGAGTCCGTGAAATAATTAGCTATAAATTATAAAATTGTGCTGTAATATTAAAAAGTACATATCTACAGATGGGGACCATTTGCGCCAATAAAACAAGCATTTTGTGTCCATTACTCCCACCCACGTTAGCTTTGGACCAATGGAAACTTTGATATGATTGTGACACATCACGTCAATCTGTCATGAATCAGTCACTTCACTACAGCAAACTGTTCCTGCTTAGTTTGGCTTATTAGCCAGCTAGCTAGCTGGTGAGTATGTCAAAATATTTGAGTCAGTTTGCATCGTCAAGTGACGCTAAGCCCGAACTAGCTAAATTGAAAAAATATGACGACAGTTATGTGGAATTTGGTTTTATTTAGAACAGCGTCAAAAGACCAAAAAGCGTAATGTGTCTTCAGGTGCTAGCGAACGAAGCCATGAAGCCGGCCAAGCTGAAGCGACATCTGATTACAAAGTGGTGTTAACATGATTCAAATTGAAACGTGTTTCTGTTTATCACTACAAACAGGTCTGAAGTATTTAGGTTGAATAGTTTTAGAATACAAATAGTTCCAATGACATGTAAGAGTAAAAATGGTAGTAAGCAAATACTTGATCGGTGTTACGATTATGAGGCGGTCCTTGGAAAATGTCCTCTCGTGTAAGGGGTCCCTGGCCCCAAACAGTTTGAGAACCCCTGGCACCAACCTCTGACCAAACTACGCTGTAGCCGAGTTTCGCTCAAAACCAGTTGATGGATATGCGGCTAATTTGCAATTTTTGCAGTTCAAAATTCCGTTTAACGATTGAAGCCTCTCTCCCCATGTCCTCCCTAGTTTCACTTTGCATCACATATGACATCAGCGGTTGTACAAACACTAGGGAGGCTCTTACAAGAGTGTGCACCCACCAACATTTCTCAATATACTGTACATGTAAATGTCTAAAAAATACAGACAAGAACAGAAATGTTAATGCACCTAAACCGTTCCTCACTCATGTGCCACCAACATTCTTCTTGCGTGCTTCATTTGTATTTGCTCAAACCTGAACACATGTTTTGTAGGTGCAGAAAAAGTGTGACCGATACAAATGAATCATTCCTGTACTTTTTCTTTCTCGCTCAAGTTTCTCCTCTTCCAGTGGATTCTTATGTTGAGACACACATACACAGAGGATTCTCTTGACAGCGGCTTATCTGAATATGAGTCATCATAAGTGGGAAACGGTTAAAACTGGAAACAGTTTATATTAATTAGGTACAGCTAATGCCTTTGGCTGAAGTTCTGTTCGCCGTGTGACGCGCAGCACATTCGTTCTTAGCTCCGTGCCAGTGTAGGTGTTCAACAAACCACAAGGGAGAACACAAATGAATAGCGCACATTTGTTTATTTCACCCCAGGAAAATGCAACCCTAAAATAGGCTGGCGTTCAATAGATTGATTCTGGTTTAAAGACACGCCGTTTATTTTCATAAAGCTCATGTCTTTCGGCAAATCAAAGCAACGAGTGCGCATTCTGATATCCTACAGAGAAGGCTTTCAGAAAGATTGCAACACCTCTCTGCTCTGAAATCGTGTCACGCTGGTTGCATTTTTATGGTGAGATCTGTCAAAGGATGTCCCCTCAGATTTTCATATTCATGTGAAGCTCATGAATACATCATGACTTCTTCTCTGTATCCGTGTGCACCAGCAGAGGCAGACAGGTGATAGAGCACTCGCGAGGTGTGAAGCTACGTTTGCCGTCGGAATAGTTGAGCTTTTTCGACAAATGCGTCCAAGCAGACATCCACCAAAAGACTCCAGAATGAGTATGAGGGCAGATTAAAACAGATAATTATTCTCTCTGCTGTGCTCATAACTCTCATTTTCACTCTTTCACAGTCAGTCCCACTTAATCCAACACGAATGGGGAGATGAACTTCTTTTCACTAGCCATCAGAAAGACAGCAGGAAGTTGTCAGATCAAATATGCAACATGCAGCTACCAAAATATTTCAGAGGGAATTCTAATTTGTTCAAAATGTCTCCTTTGGTATGAAATCTGCGTGTGAGCCCATCAGCTTACCCACTTGACCTACAATTCAGAGGGTGCCTGTGTGTGTAAGTAGGGGGGATCTCTGCACATCAGCGGACTTGTAGCTCCAAATCAGTACCTCAACAGATGGGATGATGACATACTGGAGTTAAGACGAACTGTAAAATACAGGAAGAAGGTTGTGTAGATGGCCTGGGAGATTGGAGCTTGTCCAGAAAATACAGAGCCAGTGGACAGTTCAGTGGGCCTAGGAAATAGAAGCATTCCCAGCAAATACGCCGGCAGTGGGTAGTTGAGTTAGCCAGGTGATTGCAGTATTTTCAGAAAATACCAGCCCGTTCTCATTCCCAGGACGTCAAATGCCGGCGCTTTGTCACGGCCGTCGGCGTATGATACCGATGCACAAGGCACCCTTGAGCGTCGGCATGAGACGCACTGGACTTTCCATTAACTACAATGGAAACCCATCCGCGTCAAGATTAAACGCCCAGGTAAAGTGCTGTGATGACATAGTTTTAAGAGCGAAAAGAGACACACCGGGCAGGCGGGAGGAGAGGTGGAAGGTTCCCACAAACACAAGGCTTTCATCCAGGAGACCGCTGTTTGTGTCCCGTGCGTTACGTTACAATCAGCTGTTCGTTCGTGTCCCGTGTTTACAACGTTCAGTGTCATTTTCGCTGTACAAACGTAGTAGTTTTAAGGCCAACCATGTTGTTTTTTTCCTAAACCTAGCTATAGTGGTTTTATTGCCTAAACCTATTTTTGTTTAATTCACAACATTAAGCACGTGTGTACTGCGACCAAAAAGTGGGATGAGAATGTGTTGAAAAGACACAGTCTCTATGTGTAGTTCAAGGGGCTTGGGAGTGCAGTGCATTTCCAGAAAAGTTAGTGTTGGTGTATAGTTCAGGGCCTTGGAGATCTTGAGATTTCAACACATTCTCATCCCGACTCGTCACATACCACCACTTTGTCAAGTCGCTTGGCGTCACTTTATTTTTGGCATCAAAACCACTGTAGTTAGGTTTAGGAAAGAACTACATGGTTGGGCTTAAAACTACTATGTTTGTACAGTGGAATGCACAGGAACAGTGTGAACAAGAGTCTAGCTAGCGACTTGGGGCCCTGTTGTGATGGGAGTACCAGGCGCCTCTTATTGGCAGAGCGTAGTGGGTGGGAAGGAGTGTAGACCTGGATGAGGGAGTTCACGTAGGGGGGAGCCGTTCTTGTTGCTGTTTTGTAAGCGGGCAACAGGGTTTTGAATTTGATGCGAGCGGCAACTTGGAGCCAGTGGAGTGACGTGTGCTGTTTTGGGTTGGTTGAACACCAGTCGCGCTGCTGCGTTCTGGATCATCTGCAGAGGTTTGGATGTGCATGCAGGGAGGCCTGCCAGTAGGGAGTTGTTAGTAGTCAATGCATGATATTACAAGAGCCTTTACCAGGAGTGGTGTTGCATGCTCTGACAGGTAGGGTCTGATCCTCCTGATGTTGTACAGGGCAAATCGACACGACTGAGCAATTGAGGCCACGTGAACCTTAAAGGTTAGACGGTCGTCAATCATGACACCCAGATTCCGGACGGACTTTGTGGGTAGCAGGTTGCATTATAAGGTGGAACTGTCTTACCTTAATGTCATAATAGTAGGAATTTTCACTGTTTTTTGGGGGGAAAGGGTGATTTTAAGCCTGACTGAAGCCACGCGAGAAGATATTGTTGTGCAGTGTGTCAGGTGGCTTACCTGTGCTCTGCTGGCATACGGTATGTATCACAGACGTCAACGAGAGCAGAAGAAGAAAGCAGCTAAATCGCTCAGGATTGTCACTGGAGACTTGGCTGCTGAATAGATGTGAGCTTCAGTCAGATCCAGGCTGACATTAACCTTCCCTGCTGTCCCCCTCGCCTCCTCAGAGCTCCGTCCATGATGGATGACCTCTCCCTCACGCACACAGCTCTCTCACTGCTCATGCCCATTAAGAGCATATCCTTACAAACGGATTAGGGGGCCGGTAATGGAAACTCAGGGAACTCAGCCCCATAATCTCCTGCTTGACACCGTTTGCTCTGATCAATCTTTGTTTGGGTGCCTCGGAGGTAGTTGTGAAATGTCACTGGCTGGAGTTCGAGAGGTGAGGATGTGTGTGGTTCGGGGTATTCAGTGTCAGATGTCAGATCCATTTATCTGACTTGTTGGTTGCAGATTCATATTGTGCTCTGGCTCGGAGTGTCGAGAGGAACAGTTCGTTATTATCTGTGAAGGGTGTCGCATCTATGATTTATTCGGTGCTGCAGCAGAGATTGTGCTGGTGCATTATACCATCATTATGGCTTCAAGCGTGACCCAAATTTCCTCTGCCCCTCTCAACTCGTCTGCTCCTTCTCGTCGTCCTCCTCCTCCTCCTCCTTCCCACTGTGGCGTCTGAATCCAGATGGAGAGCAGACTGTACGGTGTGACCGCCGCTTATTACCAGCCTCCGCTGCACTATGTGACCAGACCGGAGGGAGATGGGCAGAGAGATAAAGAGAGAGAGGAAGAGAAGGGAAATTGGGAGAAAAGACAGCAGATTTGCACAACACGATATTACAGAAAATACACAGTCTGTCTGCTGACATCACACTGTTACATTTAATGAAAATAACACAGCATTTGGACAAATCAGGCTGGAAGATTTCAGTAGACAGATTCAGTGAGCCCTGGTCCACTGACACATCTGCATTTCTTATGTTCCTAAGCTCATTTATTCAGGTAATTTGTCCCCTTCTCTGAATCGGTGATGATGTGAGTCCATGTCAGTGTGGAGTTTCTCATCGTGGATCAAATGACTTAAATGAGTGGTATCCTTGATTTTTATTGAACGCTTTAGATGTAGAATAATATTCAGTTAAAGTCCAGTCAGTCAGTAGCACTTTTTGATTCACCTGAGCTGCAGGTGGTATTGAAGGGAATGAAATGTCTCCTCTGACCATTACAGACTGCCCCTCCTTCTCCTTGTTCCCTAATCCCTGCACCTGTCCATACCTCTATCCTGACACACAACAGGACACCATGCTGTGCAGGGACACACGGCGTCAAATCGCCAAATTCCTACGCTGCTTAATACACTGCACCGCAGTCCTGTTGTGATGCTTATCTGACATCCCAACATGGTCTCTTGGTTTATGTCTTTATCTGACTGGCTTCTCTGCTTTCTGTCCTCAACCAATTGTTTTTCCCCTTGCTGTCTCAGGGTTACCTTGCACAGCAGCTGGATTCTCGCGATGTCACGAGATCATGCAAGAATCGCGGGATCACGTCACACGAAAATCCAGCTTGTCAGGCTTCAAGTAATGCGTTTTACTTGAGCACGGACCAATCGGCATCCTGTGAGGAGCTACTGGCAGCTAGGGGCGTGGCTTAGGTGTGTGTGTGAGACAACAAGGAGAGGCGACTGTTCGGCTCTTACAGAGGTTAGCGTAGATGCTGCAATAGAGTGCTACAGGAATGAGTCCTAAAACCTAGAAATGAATTAGCATTTTAGCACTTCCTGTTCCCTCGTCTGGAAGTCAATGGGTTTTTTAGTTAGATGCCTGAAATAAGGTCTGTGGTTAACACAAGCTGAAGAGATTTTAACGTTTTGTTCTACAATTTAAAATACATCAGTAAATATCCCACTTGTCAATTTTGAAGCCTTTATGTGTCTTTAAAAAGGTGCTTTCTACCAAGTGGCTAAATGAGACTACTAAACGTCATCACGCCAACAAGTCCGCCTTTACAGCCTCGTTGTTTATACTTGCGCTCATGCGATTGTGGTGCAGTTCATAGCCCAACGTTTTTACTTCTGGTGATTGCATTTACACTTCAAAAATCATAAAAGTGGTGTTCATTTGTGGAGATTATTTTACGGAACAAAACGTGTAAGTATCATAAACGTGTGTTTGCCACAGAGCTTATTCTCTGCAATAATCCAAAACACAATGGAAGAATCCCATTGGCTTTTTGTCGAGGGAACCCAGGGCGATGCTAACTACCTGGTTGGCCTACAAAAATACGCCATCCCCGTAGCACTCTATAGCATCAGTTCTATCAGAACTAGAGAGTATTTCTTCATTGAAAGAAGAGCATAGAACAGCACTGAAGGCTTCTCTCAATGGAAGAGACGTTTTCACTCTTCTCCCAACTGGCTTCGGCAAGAGTTTGATTGACAGATGGTTCATCCAATCACCTGCCAAGTATTTTTTGAACGTGCCTGCTCTTTTCCAAACAGTTTCCAATGACGGCTTCTCAGATGGTTCTGTCTAACAAACCATCTGGTGGGTCAGGCTAGTCTCAGGGACAGTCCTGACACAAACAGCAGCAGTGGGAGCCCTCAGCTCAGTCATCATGCAGGTGACATCTGGGAACGACATTAGTGTTTTCTGTTAATTAAAGCTCGCTTAATTGAGTTGAATTAACTTTTACTGAAGCGCAGCCTCAAGTGGTAATTATGATATAATGGCACGTTAGATTTCCCAATACTCTCTTGAGACACTTCAGTACATTATATAGCATTGCATCCATTCCAATGATTATGGCTCACCCAGTGCACGTGTCGTCATATCATGTTGCTTTCTAGTAATATGAAGAAGTCACGAGTGGTGTCCCAGTTGAGTTGTTTTAACTTGACACTCATAGCTTTTGCTTTGGAAAGCCACTGAAAACTGAGAGTGACAATATACTGAGTGCACTCCTCTAACTAGGTTAATCTATTGTCTGTAGGAGTGATACTGATGTTTTTTCTTCTAGATGAATGTACAAAATGTGGGAAAATGTGAAAATCGGGAAGTCAAACCGTGTGGGTGCACTGTCATGACGCAGCCATCAATTAGTGGGAGACTCAGACTGTTATTATATCAGCCTAAAGTATAGATTAAAATTAATAGACGCTCCAATCTACTCTCATATCTTGAGCGTTAATTAAACTGCAGCCATAAACTGTCTGTGTGCTGCAACAGATGACTGTCAGGCCAGATAAACTGCACACAAATGACAGATTCAACGATAAATTGTCCATCTTTATTAGGGAATACTCATCAGAATGGCATAAAAATATAATAGAAAAACACTCTCCAGCACCTTGAACCTACCTCTGCGTATAAAACATGCTTTATAAATAAAACTGCCTTGCCTTTCCTCTAAAGCGAGAGAAAAAATCTGAGCCCAAGGTGCTGTACTTTACTGCGCTTGGCAAATAAATTCAAGTAAACAACAGATCAAGGATATATTCACTGTAGACTAAAAACTTATGATGCTAAGGCTTTTGCCCTACACTCATCATATCTATAAACTTTTGTATATAAAGCTGCATTAACATCTTCATTTGCGGGCAGCACAGCAAGCTGTAAACACAACCTTAACATTATCTATCGCCTAAGTTGATATAACGAACATGCAAGCAAACAGAGTCTTATTTACACATCCAACAAACAATGAAAAACATTTGCATCCATTTGACTTTTCACTTCGCCAAGTTTGTCGCTAGCTCTCCCGTGTCTTTATCCATCCATGGTCAGCTCCATCGGGGCTGTTTGAATACATTTAACATAAATGTCAGTATATGGGTGCTCTACAGTTGTAGCGTCGGATGATTTGACCACAGAGATGAGAGTGACGGCTGGCTCGACCGCCACGTTACCACCACAATACGATAAAGTTTCCTGTCCGTGACAGTTAGCATGCAGCTTTAGCCGTGATGTCTAGCTCTGCTTTTCCTGCAATGTGTGAAACCCAAAGTGTTTCCATACTTTACTGGACGTGTAGTGTTTACCACGGTGGATTTAACATGTGAGAGTGCAGGTCGTATCCACGCAGACCCTCCGCCATTTGTTGTTTTGGCTTGCAGCAGCCGTCTGCCTTTTGTTGTGGTTGACAGATACGGGACGGTTAACAATACTAGCGGTAACTTCCTTCTACCTCCTCATAGACTCTAATGAAGCAAATATATCGATTCGGGCATTAAAAAATAAATTTTAAAATTATTAAAAGAAATTGCGATACTTAGGTGAATCGATTTTTTTCCCCCCAACCCTACTAGAAGTGTGTGGTGGTGTCTGTTTCTACAGAGACGGACTGTATTTTCTCTTTTCTTCTTATTTTGCTGTGTTCGGGTTGTTTCTGGGCTTCAGCATTGACGTTTTATTTAACTGATTCACTTCTTTGTTCTCACTAACGCTGCTCCCTCTCTTCATTCACTCTGCAGCCCGCTCAACCATTGCTGCTCTCTCTCTCTCTCTCTCTCTCTCCCTTCCTCGCTCGTTCAGACGAGGAGGAGGGGCCAACTTTGAATGCTGTGTGTTTACAAACTGACAACTGTTACATATTATACCTTTTAAAAAAGGTCATGGACCGGGGAAATTGAAATAGATTTTCTTGGATTAGAAATATCAAGAAGGTCACCATCACCATCGTCGATCCCTCGAAGTTGAGTATGATTTCTCCTCCTGTCGGTGGGTCTGGTCATTTGTTGGTCTTCAGGTGGCTGTATAGAGGCTGATCCTTGATCCCCAAGTTCTGTTGCGAAGGGGACATTTGTGGGTGGTTGTAACGGCAATGGCAGTGGTCGTTTGAGGAGCCACTTTGGTGGTGGACCTCTCCCTTCTTAGTTGCTCCTTTTCTTCTGTGGCATGGTGGATGTCCTTTTCTTGTTGTGCCGTGCAAGCCCCCAGGAAGAGCGCCGGTTGTTGATGCCAATTTTTGTAGTGGCCAAACGGCGCAACTACAACTTCCGTGTCCGTCACATGATGCCATTTGGCCCAAAAAGACTGTATCCAGTTCTCTTAATACATCCATGGTGCCGTGCCTTCGTAGATCATCCTGCTCCGTAGGTTTCTGTTGAGAGCCACCTCCTCCCAGTTGTTGAGGTTGAAGCGGCACTCTCCTCAGGTGGGTTTTGATGTTGGCTTTGAACCGCTTTTTTTTGTTTCCCTTGGGGTTCCTCCAAGGGAAACAGGGGGGTTCCTCCAAGACGCTGATGTTAGTTTGCCTATCTTCCCAGGATTAGGTCGCTGTCATGGCTTCAGTGTTAATTTATCAGGCAGGCTGAAACTGGTCAGCCAAAATATACAATCAAATACAATGTATGTCTATAATTTTTTTCAGACAAATGGACTGGTTAGAGGGAAGGGCAACTTTCTGTCATGGACAGTCCTACTATTGATAACGCAAGGTAACAGGAACATACATGAGGCTCAGTGTGAATTCTCTCCAAGGTGGGATATTAATATTCCCCAGATGTGCGAGCATGAAACAGATATTCCACAAAGGATTTCATTTTAGATTCATGTCTTGGTCCAATTGCTTTCTTTCATTTGGAGTGCGCGGGTGCAGACAGTGAGTGATTAGAAAGTGGCGAAGTCCAATTGCGGGTGTGTTTGGTTTCTCTCCTTACATCTTGTTTAAAATCCTGTGGGGACCCGCCAGCCCCTCTCTCTCTCCACTTTAAGCCCCCACATCCAGATGAATCATCACTTCATAGTGAGGATTATCTCTGAGTCACCCATCTTGCTAATATCACACCTTCATATGACAGCTATAGCTCTCATTGTTAGAAAGTGCTCACTACTTTCTCCTTAACAAAAGGAGTGACGTGAGGACAAAAGTCAAATCAAGTTGAAGTATTTTACTTTGAGATAATATATCCATTTTTCTAAAGGTATGAGTGGCGAGGATGTCGGGTTTTTTTTTCATGCAAGCAGAAATCTCTCAAGACTGCAGAACAAAAGATGGAATAAGTGCTGTGTTTGCTGGATTTTTTCTCTGAAAACAGCCATTGTGAGACTCTAAAAGGGGCATGACAGCTCTTGGCTGGTACGTTGTTATTTCTGCTGACCATATAGTGGGCCGATAACTTACAGAATTGCCTAGTATGAAGTCTACTTTCCTTTGTTGAATTTGCAGGTGAGGGGTGAGCGTTCCCGCCCTTCAGCCTCGGTCGAGAATACAGAGTAGGTGGTTGTGAGTCAGCGGGGGGGTGATACAGGTAACTTTAGTGTCCAGAGAAAGACAGAAAGAAGGAGAGCCGCAGCCTTCGCCCGGCCATGCAGCTGCAACATTAAAGTGAATGATGACTTTAAGCAGTATATTTGATGCCATCTGTGCATTGCTGAGCTTGCCGGTGAGATGTGCTCAGACGCAGCTGCCCTGACTGTCAATGAGGAGCTGGCTGGGCTCTGCCAGGCCTTCAAAGCAGGTCTGAAATGAACTGAGAGAGCAGCCCTTTCTCCTAAAAATTTTGTCCCATACAACGAAACTGCATTATGAATTACGTTTCGAGCGATAAATATTTTTTTGCGGATTACATTTATCTTTAACGTATCACAAATACGTTTGTAATGAGAGTCCGCGGAAGTCCGCATAGGCAGGAGGTCGAGGTGGTGGATGGGTCCAACAAACACAGGACTTTCACCCAGGAGACGGCTGTTTGTGTTTCGTGTGAAACCAAAAGTCAACATTCTCTTATTTTAATTTACGTCCGTAGCTTAATAACTTGTTTTTTACTAAACCTAACCAAGTAGTTTTGTTGTGTTTTGTTTTGTTTCAATTTACAACGTTAACCACAGTTTAAAACTGTTTTAAATTGTGACCATAATCCGGGAGAAAATACATTTCCCTCGAAACGTAATTAGGAACGCAGTTTAGTTGTATGGGAATGTAACTTTGTAGGAGACAGGGTTGGAGAGAGATGAGGACGGCTAAAATGGATATTTACAATGTACTCAGATGTAATGTAGATAATTATATAGTCTTCACTCAGATTCAAGACTCAATAATTTGTTGCCACATAAACAGTTGCTAGGAATTTGTCATACTGTGCTCGTAAACAAAAATATGCAACCATAAGACATGGCACAGGGCCATTGTCAGAGGAAAGGCTTGGCGTTGTTTTGCCATTGACAAAATTAAGTAACGTGTGGACACCTGATCATTGCACCCATATGTGATTTTTGATCATTTACTTTCAAAGCCATGGGGCATTAATGCATTGCTATGGCAGCGTCCACTCTTCTGAAGACCCTTTCCACAAGATTTTTGAACCTGGCTGCAGGGATTTACTCCCATTCAGCCACAAGAGCATTAGAGAGGACCAACAGTGATGTGGGGCGATAAGGCCTGGCTCGCAGTCGCCGTTCTAGTTCATCCCAAAGGTGTTGGATGGGGGTTGAGGTCAGGGCTCTGTGCAGGCTATTCAATTCTTGCACAACAACCTTATGGACCTGGCTTTGTGCATGGGTGCATGGTCATGCTGAAATAGAAAAATACCTTCCCCAAGATGTGAAACTGAAAATGAGCATGATATATGTCCCCTTTAAAGGAACCCTGTGGAGTTTTCTTGTAAGTAAACACAGTTATGTTTACATTTAGTCTTTCTCACCAAAATGTGTGTATATCCTTGAGACCTATAATCATGGTGATTGCATTTCTTTCCCCATGAATTATTTGTAGAGACAATTTGCTTTGCATTGTTTACACCCATGTTTGCTACAGTAGCTACCTGCAGTCTTCTTCCTCGCCTATAATCATTGAACAAATCAAACAAAACAAAGGCACAGGCCTCAATATGCTGGAGGATGTTTGGTAGATTAAAGGCAACACAAACCAGAGGCCTGTCCTACGAAGCAGGATCAGGGTTAACCCTTCAGGGTTTTCTGTCATACGACGGTGGTTCACTTCCTACCGGGGTAGATCGCCATGGTAACTTATGCTGAGCACCTAACCTGCTCCGGAGCAGATAAGAGATCAACTTGTATAAAAGCACCGCCTACTGACCAATCAAAGCTTGGTGCGCAGATTGTATGTTAATATTACACAAATACAAAGAAGTTTAAGTCATAATCCAGGCTAAAAACAACACAGTTTAAACTGACAAATGCAGGAAGGACAGCTGGATTTATGCTGTGGGTGTTTACCGCTTTGAATTATGTTTTTATATTTATTTTTTTACTTGCTCTTGAGTCCGTTTCACACCGCCGGAGACGGGGATGCAGCTGAGAGAAGGTTGAAATACTCACACACGCCACATTGTTGTCAAAGGGTGTTAGAAGTGTAGTCTATTCATCCATTATACTGTCTTTTTATAATATCACGGCCCCATCCAGACGACTATTACTATAAGTCTGTTAATTTACGCATTCACACATCGTCAATTTTTTTCTTTCGCCAGCTGTCCTTCCTGCATTTGGCAGCTTCAACTGTGTTACTTTTTGTCTGGATTATGTGTTTAACGTCTTGGTATTTTTCTAATATTATAGTTTGTAAAATGTGCCGCTCTGCTGACAGGAGACTTATTCATGTCTGTGATTGGTCACATGCTGCAAACACCGCCTCTTTCATGTGAACGCACTCACAGCCAGATTGAGAAACCTTGGGTTGATTTACCGAGTTGATAACCACCGTCGTAGGACCGCTTAGCGTGATCTCGGTTGTTAGAGTTAGTTAAGCCAGATAACGAGAAGATACCCTGGGTATGTTGAACTCGCTTCGTAGTACAGGCTTCAGCTGCGTAAAAGCTTTGTCTGTCTAACTCTCTAGAACAGAAGTTATCAATGTTTTTTTCAGCCAAGGACCCTTTACAAGACGGAGAATAAACTCCCTCATATATGAACGTAATCAACTATTGTAAAAAAATATATATTTAAAAATAATATGAAAATGATGGTTCATTGAACTATGAAGCCCTTTGTAAAAAAAAAAAAGAAAATTATATGATAATTTAAATTAATGAATTTGAAAACTTTTCACGGACCCCCTTGCAGAGTGCCCCGGACCCCACTTTGAGGCTCACTAATAAAAGTAATGTTATCATATTCACTCCCCGGATCAGCACAGACTGGCTACCGTATCTTAACTAAGACTTTGCATTCTACGCATCAAGTAAAGCCCTTTGACACTCCGTGACGCAGCCAGGGTGCGTTGCATTTAGGGGATTCAGCATCATCAACTGACCTACCAGCCCCATACACTAACTGGTGGGGGTCTAACATAACATTCGACAGGTGGTAATAGACTTTCATTGCAAATGAGCTCGGTGCAGCGAGCCTGTTGTCATTAAAATGCTAATAATGCACTACTTTTGTTACAGGGATGATCACTGCTGATTTGAATGCCGCAGGAACCGTACAGAGATTAAAAGGTAAGCAGCTTGTGGTTCTGCTTTCCTGCCCTTAAGTCAAAATCAGTCAGCCTTGTTGCTTTTACGCAGATCTGCATATGTTTACAGTATTTCCAGATAAGAACAAAGTATCAGATTTTGTCTTGTGTAAAATTATAAGATATATCTCATGTGACGCTCCAACAATCCAACCTCAAAGCGACACGTCAAGGCAGTTCGACTCCGCGAGTGAATATTTATCACCAAGTGATAAAACCTGTTAAACATGTTAAAGAGTTGTAAAATAGGTTTAAAAAACTGAACAGTTAAACAACTTGGAATGTTTTGGGAGTGATTGGCAAGCAGACACTAAAATCACAAATTAAACATGTCCCCACACATTTGAGCTGAGGTGTCATGAATAAATGAACCCCTTTTCGTGAAGTGAGTGAACCTGCAAAGAAAAATTAAGTCCGGCTTCTACTTTGCCGCTCTGTGCAAAGAGATGGAGGGATGTCTTTTCTCCGCTGTATGTCTTCAGTTCAATTTCTCAATCCACCTTCACAGTGAAATAAATTATGAGAGAGAGTGTGAACTGAAAGTGAACCCTATGTATTTCATAACCTGTGAAAGTAGACAGACAGGAAAGTGATAATTGAGGTCACATTTGGAAAATTTCTTCATTTAAATTTCCTGTGCTTGGCCTTTTTAGAGTTATCATGTGAATAGAATTATATTAAAAGTAGACGATATATAACTTATGTCTACTTTTGCAGTTGTTGGGTTTGAGAAAGGGTGCAAGAAACTGCTTTGCATTTCCCTTTTGTTAAGAAGTTGCTATCAGATCAGCTCCTCTACTATTCTTTGCTTGGTTGGGTATGAGTATGTGAGTAGGCATATTCATTATTTTCTTTTCCATTTAAAGGAATACTTGTTAAACTTATAACATTCTGAAATGTGCTTTTTCCTGAGAGAGAGATAAGGAAATCAATATAAATTGAATATATTTTTCCGCAGCTGCACCCGATTTGACTGTTATCAGGCCATTAAATGTGCGTTATCAGTCGCTATAAGCACCATAGATGTGGGTCAGTGGGGGCCTACTACGTTGTAAAAGTGAAAGTGAAACTTAAAAGCAACACGTTCTAATGTCGCGTTTTGAGCAAAAACAAAAAAGGCTTCTTAAGGTTTAAGCAACAAACTATGACTTCTTAGGTTTAGGCAACAATAAAACAGTTAAGTTAGAAAAGCGTTGTGTTTTGGGTTAAAATAACTATGAACACAAACATAACTACAGGATGCACACTCTGGTCTCCTGGGTGAAAACCCGGTGTATTGTGTCCCGTCAATCTCCCGCGTCCTCCACCCCTTATGGAGTTTCACACCGTCTATACTACAGAGCCTGACTTCCGCTTCTGCTCCTGTCATAATTACTACGGTCACTAGAGGTCGCTGTCGTGTTCTTTTATACCTTCTTTCGGGGATCTACCAGAGATGAAGAGATGATAAAACCTACCAGTGGGTGTAGAAGGCCCCTATTGACACACATCTATGGGGCTTATAGTGACTGATAACGCCTATTTAATAGCCTGACAACAGTCCTATCGACTGGCAGCTCAGAGGTGGCTCTGTGAGTTTTTTTTTAGCCTAGTTTTGCAGAAAAACAGGGGGAAGGGGGAAACTGCTAGCCTAGTCCCTTCAGATATGACTTACAGCAACTCCTATTTACACTTCACTTTGTACAATAGACGTGCATGTTTGACACACATTTGGCCTCATGCAGCAAGCCTCATATTTTCTGTTAAGAGAAAAAATTATTATGCATCAAACATAACTTAACCATCCAAATCTGCTCTTACCCAGGTGTGCTGAATGATCATAAATTGGAGGCGTGTGACCAATTGTTTATTATTATTATTATATATATTAACATAGGTAACGCCCCCTAAAAACTATATAAGGGCAGGTGTTGTGCCGGGTGCAAATAATCTTGATTATGACCAAGAATTGGAGAGGTCCAACCAAAAAAAAAGGCTGTAAGAAGAAGAAGTACTTCACCAGTAGTGAAATTGAGTTACTGTTAAATAAACTTAGATTTTCCAGAGCGTCAGTACTGGTGTTACAGGAAAATTAAAAAGCATCGAAGAGCAGTATGTAAAGCTGAACCTGTGCAATATCATCCAAAGGTTTTTATAGTCTTAATTAGGATCAATGGACCAATTGTATTTCTTTAGCCCTCGTAAAATGTTCTCTTACCTAAGAGAAGAGCAACAATAAGGAAACATTGGTGAATCCAGAAATCAATGGGTACCAACGAAACAAGAACAAATCTTGGATATGAACAAAAATAAGAGGAAATCTGTTTGTATATCGCTTCCTGCATGAGGCCCATTGTACGCTGCCGCCGTATGTTGCCCTTCATAGTTCCAAGAGGCAATACAATTCGTAACCATCACCGTAATTACGACAGGAACTCTACAATCATTACAAATATTACTGCATGAAGGACCGGCACTTAACTGCACAGAGAAATGAACTGTGGGTGTTTAGCAATGTGCGTATTGCATTTTGTTTTTCCTTTTTCTTTCATCCCCGATACATTCAAATAAATACATTCAGAAGAGGCTCTACTGTGAAATAGCAAATTGCTTTGAATTGTCCCTTTCAGGCGCACAGTGTCTGGATAATCTGCTGATGTCTGAACTGACAGTATAGGTTCAGTAATGGTAATACATTACTGCTCTGGTGGCAATTTGTGTAATGATGTTTGGGTGCAAAACTGTAAATGCAACACGTGTATATACTCTAATGCAGACCTTGGTAGACGTGTGTGTCTAGGCGAATGAAATTGTATAAAAAGGTTGTTGACTTCCACCATTGTCAGCGCTGACTTTATTATAAGAAGTAATGTTTCTGTCGTAAACATCTACTATACTAATGTAATTTGATCATTAATGAGCAGCGGTGACTAGTTCTAAGGGTCTGTTTATTATATTGTGTGTTTGATGCTCTACGATAGGGCTGTGAAATTAATCAAATTATCATAATTTTATTGAAATGGCAATATGGCCTACTGCAATTTTCAAATCGCAGGGTGAGGAGGAAATCGCAATAATTGTTAAAGGTGAAATATGTGTCAAAATACCATTTTAAATTAGATATTGTCGTGCTGCAGAGATGTCCTGGCCTACACATCATCTTCTGCAGACTTAAGAAAACATCTTTGTTTGGTACAGATCCCTGCAAAAATCACACCATAATCATTTCAATATGCTTTTCACTGAAAATGAGAATAATGATGTAAAAACTATCATACCCCTGTAATATCGCAAATCATATCACAATTGCAATATCAGTCAAAATAATCGTAAGTACATGTTTTTTCAAAATTGTGCAGCCCAGGTCTACGACCAAAGCTCCCTTAAATGCACTGCTGACAGCGTGTGGTAGTCCACTATTTTCTTTGCATAACTTTGAATAAAAATGATGATGATTATTTCTCTTCCTCTGACCATTTCAACCATGTTTTGTACAAAATTGGCTCAGTGGTATCTGAAATATCACCTGGCTTTTCACATTCTTTTATCCTGAATTATAGCACCTCCATAAGGATAATCACTAGATGTGGGTTAATTATTGGTACTTCCCATATGGGTGTAATACCACCTCGCTATATCTGCCCCAGAATAGTTCATTATATGCTGGCTTTTGGCTGCCTGTTGTGACCTCCTGCAGTAATACACAGCCAGGTCCACTGATGTGTCACGTGGCTCTATAAAACCGCAGCTACTGTAAAACCATTCAGCAAAGGCTGGCGTTTATGTTGGAAAATTAGTCCTTGTAACGTACAATTTTGTGCAGGTACTGAGCACAAAAAATATGCAAAGGAAGTATGTATACAAATAACAAAAAACTGCATATTCCACATAATTCAAAACCATTTCTTGTCCACTTCTTTGGTTGTGATTGATTACAGTTTGCAGGTGAAAAGCATTATCATCTACAGGCTATCTCCCCCCACCGTGTAGCTTCGTAATGAGTGCCCTTGCCAACTCTCTCTCCAGCCACATATAAGAGTGTGAAACATGACGTGTCTTTCTATCCCTTTCTTGGACTGATAGCAGCTGTGTTTCTCTGCCTCCTCCCTCATGTCACTCTCGTCGGCCGTCTGTCCAGTTTCTGCCAGATAATTTGTTCCTGTCGACCTGTCTGGCTCAGTCTGTTCAGGAACACAGCAGTGGGGCGGATGTGGAGCAATTGCTGGTTTCAGTTAAACTGTCTGAGGGCTCTGCAGAAACTGATGGATTTTTATTTCGGTTCATGGGAAAAAGCTATAATATGCAGTTTTACTTAAGTTTGTTTCTGGTGTGAACAGTAGGAAATATATAAAGCTTGAATAATGTATGTTCATGTATAGCTTCGGGAAGTTTTTCACTCAAATTGAAACATTTTCAAGTGTGTGTCTGTTCTTATCCTATGCGCCTTTTTGACTGCTAATGCAACAGAGCACCTCTAAAATTTGCTTTGCATTTAGTGAGATCCAGGCGGCAACTTCTGGGGTCTGAACAGTGAAACCAATATGGAAGTGCCTTAAAACTTGCATTCTTTCTAACAGCCAGCAGGGGGCGACTCCTCTGGTTGCTAAAAGAAGTCTGATTGTCTAGAAGTCTGTGAGAAAATGAGCCTACTTCTCACTTGATTTAATTTAACATTGTAAACATGAGTTTATGGTCTCAATCACTAGTTTCAAGTCTTCTTCAATACAGCATGATGTTCATTTAATAAAGTATGGTCCCATTTAGAGTCAGATAGACCATAAAGCAGGGGATGATTTAGGGCTTTAGGGCTACCTTGTGATTGACAGGTCGTTACTACGGCGTTGTCCGGTCTGGGAGTTGTCCGTGTTTTCGTCTTACAACTTTAACCCTTTCACAGTGTGTTTTCAGTTCATGAAAGTTAATTGTAACATTTTTGTCATCTAAAAATGTCTTATTCAGCATTCAGTTGTACTTAGCTCCACCCTCTCGTGTCACTTCCGGTTGCAAAAAATCAAGATGGCGACGGCCAAAAACCAAGATGCCGAACTTGAGGCATAAAAACATCATCCACTTCTTATATACAGTCTGTGGTCAGATTGCACCTTCAGACGTGCCATTTAACTGCAAATTTGCTTAAAATTTGCTTGATAATTGAATGGAAACATGGCTTATAACTTTGTTGCACACAAAAAAAAAAGTTTGTTATTATTAGTATTTGGCGAGGGGGGCAGTAGCTTAGACCATAGGGACTTGGCTTGGGAACCGGAGGGTTGTCGGTTCAAGTCCACGCATGGACCAAGTACTGAGTGTGAACTGGTAGCTGGAGAGGTGCCAGTTTGCCTCTCGGGCACTGCCGAGGTGCCCTTGAGCGAGGCACCAAACCCCCAACTGCTCGGAGCGCCTGTCAGGGGCAGCCCCCTCGCTCTGACTTCTTCTTCTTCTTCTTCATCAAAGAATTGGACAAATTGAAATTTGGACTTGATGATGGCACCAGATGAAAAGTCAGTTCACATCTCATCATCATTAATCCAATAGTTGATTGGATTGATTGCCATTGAGACATTTCACTCGAAACCAAAAATGGCAGCCTGCTGATGGCGCTTCATCAGGATTTGTCTGCGGGGGGCCAAATTTAATGGCAATATAGTAGTTGTTGTCAATTAACTCTGGACCAAAAGGCTGTACAGACCAATTCAACCGCTATCAATCCCCAGAGCAAAGCCGCTAGTGTGGCTAAAAACTGCCACCATCATACTGGATTATGGCAATTTACAGTAACAACAGTAATTACAGAAATAATTACAGAAAGACTTGTGTTCAGATGGGAGGAACAACAACATTGTACCATTGTTATTCATAGACCTTGGCTGCTTGAATAATTACACTTGTGGCAGAGCATTATGTGGTTCTTGAGGAAAAAAACGAGCTTGCTTTAAACAGTGATGAACCAGCAGCTGGGCTCAGCAGATACTGTGTGATCACACAGACACAACACTTCCTACATGCTGCATGTTAAATAAATGTGTAGGTTTCAGTGAAAAATACCAACTGATGAAACTCTTTGGGGCACTGTGTAAATTGTCTCATATTGCTATGAAAACATGCATGCTGAAGTGATGATGGTCAGATCAACTATCCACTGAAAAATGCTGCCAAAGAGCATTCTGTCTGACATAACCTGCCTTTTTAGCAAGGCTACACTGTTGAAAAAGAAATCTTTATTCTCTTAAAGGGGACATATCATGCTCATTTTCAGGTTCATACTTGTATTTTAGGTTTCTGCTAGAACATGTTTCCATGCTTTAATATGCAAAAAACACATAATTTTTGTCATACTGTCTGTCTGAATATACCTGTATTCACCCTCTGTCTGAAACGCTCCGTTTTAGCGCCTGTCTCTTTAAGCCCCCCTCCTGAAAAGCCCAGTCTGCTCTGATTGAATTGTTGAATCACATGTTTTCTGATTTTGGCAGCCCACAAAAAACTAACTGGGTTGTCTTATTTCACAGTTTGTGGGTTGGTAGGCACTCCAGAAACCCAGATGTATGAACACAAGCACTGAAAAGTGAGTTTTTCATGATATGTCTCCTGATATGCCCACCCAGAGCCCGGTTCTAATCCAGGTTTCTTCCCACTAATCGGGGAGTTTTTCCTGGCCACAGCGCGCTTGGTGGATCTTGTTGGGTCTCTAAGCTATGGTGTACGGTCTAAGACCTGCTTTATAGATAAAGCGTCTTGCGATAACTTCTGTTGTGATTTGACGCTATACAAAAATAAATTGAATTGAATTTAAAGTCTATTTCTCAGAATTGCATCTTTATTTTCATAACAACTTGGACATTTTCCACATAATGTTACACCTTTACTTTCAAATTTCAATTATTATTTCAACATGTCCTTAATATTCTGTTGTCGTCATGATTAAGATTCTTCATTTTTAGTCTTTTTTCATTATCTGTTCATCCTGTTGCCTTAACTTAACCCTTACAGGTTCTATACACAACATTCAGATCCATTAAATGTGCATTAGAGCACCAGCTATCCTTCTAATGCTAGCTACCTAAGACACATAGTAAGTAAGTCAAATATGCTTAGGGAGCTAAAATGCCTTTATCAATATAGGAAGGCCAACAGTTTCAAAGGGAGGGACTCACATACACTAAAAAGCATGCAATGCCGGGCCAGCCCGGCTACGTAAACAAAGTACAGAGAAACTCAGATTACAACACATACAGAGGGAGAGCGACTCTAATTTACTATATCTTTAAATAGCAAATAGTTGTTTGCTGATATATATATATATATATATTAGGCTGTCAAAGTTAATAACGTGTTAACGCTAATTCATGTTAGAGCCACTAATTTAATTAATGCAACTTGTGATTTTTAGGTTGTAGCGGGCTCAAAACCTAAGGAATCCATCGTTACCAACCATGTCATACTAGCTTGTCGCGAAGGAGGTTAAATAACGCTCCAAACTTATGCTAAATTTTGGCAAGGAAAAACTGGCATGGCCATTTTCAAAATTTGCATAATGCAAGCATATTTGCCCACTCCAGAGTTGATATATCTACCTTTAAGGTACATTTTGAACAGATAAAATAATGTGCGATTAATTTGCCATTAATCTAGATTAACTATGGACAATCATGCGATTAATCGAGATTTACTATGGACAATCATGCGATTAATCGAGATTAACTATGGACAATCATGCGATTAATTGAGATTTACTATGGACAATCATGCGATTAATTGAGATTAACTATGGACAATCATGCGATTAATCGACATTAACTATGGACAATCGTGCGATTAATCACCAAAAAATAATTTAATATATAATACAAACCTTTTCATACATTTATTCTAATTTTGGCAAAAAAGAGTGTGTGGATCACGTTGACCAAATTGGCGGACTGTGCAGAAGAAGATTTTGCTGCAGTCGTGGTTGAGGAATGTTCAATGAACCTTTTGATACTTTTTTTTTTACAGTGAAACTGGGTCAGCAAATCCAAGCTATCCTGCAGCTGCCGTACCCTGCAAAGATGCAAGAGGTGAGTGTTTTATACTCAAAAATTCTATATTTATGGTGGAGTATTGCTTTAAATGTCCCTCTTTAGATTTGCTTAGATACCAGGGGAGTGGTTGACGTTGGGGAATTGAGAAAGGGGGCAAACTAGGTCCCCATGAAAAATGCCTGGGCCAGCCCCGGCTTGTCTCCTAATATTCAATCGGCCTGTCACGAAGATAACCTCGCATCATCTTATGGCAATCAGTTCAAGGCCTCTGTGATAATTATGACTGCTGACAGCTGTGATGACGGTTAACTTGAAGATAGCACTTTTCCCTGTTGAGCTTTCTGAGTGGCTAAACCCTTCTTTCATCTGGATCTCAGACAGAAGCGGAGCGTCACCTTCATCTATACAGACAGTGTGGTTTTGGCTGCGGGCCACGGCTCCGTCTCTCCCTCCATCATCCTCCTTCTTCACCAAGTTCAGTAAGTCCTTAGGTTTCTTTTTTCTCTTAATGGAGTTGGACAAATAATTGGTCTAGATACTTCACCACAGTCTCAGCTCACCTGGTTCCACTCAATGTGATTGGCAAGTGATGTAAATTATTAAATACATTTTTCTTTTTTTTGGCTACTTGGGGGCGGGGCAACAAGCTGCAACCACAGCACTTTATTTTAGCACCTTTATAAGGTTTTACACATCCAACTTATATGGGGCAACATTAGCATTCATTTGGAGTTGTGTTTCTGACCACTTAGTGAATGTTCAACATTCACGCTTCTTCTTTTTTTTTTTGGGGGGAAGTACCTGGCTCTTTAATCGCTAAATGTTCCACTTTCTGCACCAGCTAGTTGCTAACTACTGTATGTCTGTCTGCCATCGGGGGCAGGGCAGGTAGTGTACATGCTTTATCAGAGCTTTTTGCTGAAAACTGTTGCGGCTGCTGCTGGAAATGAGGCTGATGAGAGCGCTGACAGTGAACTAAAACAGTAAAATTACAGCCAGTAATCAGGGATGTACCGATCGAACTTCTTAAGTCCCGGTAGCGATACCTGGGCTTTGGGTATCGGATGATACCGAATACCGATCCAATATCACTGTTTGATTAATAAGCTGTATGCCTCACTGTGTGGAAGTGACTGAGATCATTGTTTTATGTGTGAGGAAACATCAGGCTTGACTTAAACATTGCTTTCCTAACTTTGTAAAACACAATCAGACCAATAAATACATAGATATAAATTTCACTGAATTGTTATTCGTAATACCGGAAACAAAGACAAAGAGCTGAAAGATGCTAAAACACTCCGTATAGCTGAGGGGAACACAGTCTCTGTGGATGGATTCGACCCTACGGTACAAGTGACACGTTTCACATAGCATGTCGTCATTTCATCCATTACCCTAAAAAAATATTGCTAACTTCTTTTCAGAGAAACTGAACACTTTAAATTTATTCAGATTAACATTTTTTTTTTTTCGCATTTGGGCCTTTTATAAAAACAGAATAGCGTTTTTAAAAAAATTAAATTAAGGAATGAACAGTCCAAATAATTTGAGGACCGGAGAAACCCCGCAGCTTCAGCTCTTAATTAAAATCTACATTTTACTTGCCCCACTGAGGGCCCCGGAAGCTTAATTAATTAGCATGGAACTACAGTTAAGCATGAGGAGTTTTGTTTATCTTGTCAGCCTCGGAGAGGGAACAAGGATACTGTAACACATTTGTGGTGAATAGCCCACAGTGTCTCATCTATCATCTCTTTCCGTGTCTTCCACCGAGAAAACCTGTGAATTATTCTCACCTGCTCCTGCTGTCAGACGTGCATCGTCTCTCACACCGCCGCGGTGTTGTGCAGTGCGCTACTCATACTCCCCCTTCATCTTGTCTAACCTCTCCCCCGAGACTGACAGAATCTGTGCGTATGTGTTTGACATGATTAGCTATAGCCTACATCTTGCTTCCTCGCCATGTTATCTCACCAAGGTTAAATGAATGGAATTTGTAGTCAAAATGACTAATGCTTGAACCGACTGGAGAGAGCTGGCTGTACTGGGTGGTATTATGTATTAACATAGCTACTGGTACCTGCAGTATAATGATACAAATTTTTATTTTTAGCATTAGTATGGTAAGAATATTATAACTTTTGACACCAAATAAATTATGCATTTTTACGAATGGTAAGAGCTGTTCAGCAAAAGATCTGTGTTCTTGCGTTGAGAGGAAAATACTAACTTTGCGACTGCATACACAGCGAGGTGCAGACCAGTGTGAGCTTCAATACATGTTGCACAACTCTTCTCCAGCACGCCATGCTTTATTCATGATATATTTGCATCTTGCCCTCATCAGGGTGTGTTGTTTCCAGTTTTTTTTATGGAATACTGGTTTCCCCTATGAAAAATATGTTTTTTTTGTGAGAAGAACACACCAAATGTAATGACTTGCACGGTAAATATATCATATGTGCAGCATTAGTTCCATCTATTTTTACCCAAAGGTGTGTTCAGACTGAATGTGGAGCAAACTGTAGAGAAGGCATGAATCCATTCGCTGATGCAGCTGGATGCAATCAGATACAGATTTTTTTGGTTTATGCAGTGCAAATCAAGGCTAGATGCATCTGTGTGATTTGAAAACGTGCATTGGAAATGTCTCAGCTCAGGGCATTGGTCAGGACTGGAGTCATGACTTCCAACTTTATTCTGAGTAGGGCTGGGAAAATACACTTATCTCCGATCCGATCCTATCACGATAATACACGATTTTTAAGTATTGCAATTCAATATTACGATTTATTGCTAACTTTTTTAACACTAGACCATGGGAAACAGTTGAATAATACACTTCTAGGGACTTTTACTTTGGAAAATCTCTAAATTAATACAGTAAAATGTTTTATTTTCAGCATGTATGTAGTCAGAGATGAAGTCAAATATTTTTCATTTTCAGGCATCACTATAATTTTTTTTTTCCAGCAACCCAAAAATCCAAGAATAAAGACATTTTCCTCACAAATTAGTGGTATTTTCTTTTAAATTTTTAAGGGGCATGTAATGTTTTATACTTCTGGTGAATATAATCCAATCAATCTTATTTACGTTTATGTATTTTGTACATATAGTACCGTTTGTTAACACCTTATTTTGAAAACCGAATGTAGTCACACGTGTATACTTTGCCACGTCCGTCGCTAGCTCTCCTGTCAACTCTGTTCTCTTTATACAGCCATGGTCAGCTCCTTCGGAGCCGCTTGAATACATTTAACATAGCATGCAGCTTTAGCCGTGATGTCTAGCTCTGCTTTCCCTGTCAAAGTGTTTCCATACGTTACTGGATGTGTAGTGTTTACCACGCTGGATTTAATATGTGAGGGTGAAGGTCGTATCCATGCTGACCCTCCGCCGTTTTCTGCTTTGTCGTTTCAGCTCACTGCGGTTTGTTTTGGTTGAAGGATGCTAAACGGAAATGAGGTCACGTTACTCAGACTACAACAATAAAAGCGGTAACTTCCTTTTACCTCCACGTAAACTCAAATGAAGCAAATATATCGATTCTGGAATTAAATTTTTTATTTCAAAACGTTAAAAAAAAAAAAAAAATGCAATACATAGGTGAATCGATTTTTTTTTTTTCCCACCCTTAATTTTGATTCAAGATAATGTTGTAACTTGTGTCACTCAGGATTGACCATCAGACCCCCCCACACAGAGTTAGTTCAGAGACCTGCACTTATTTTGACAGGCTGTCATGTTAAGAGGAGTAGCTTATCTCAAATTCAAGCTTCACATTTCAAATTATTTTCGGGGCCACACTCAAAATGTTCAGGGTTAAGCCCTGACAAAATGACCTGCAAAATGTTTTGCTGGTATCTAGTCACGCATATAGTTGTAGTTTATTCTGTATATAAGAAGTGGACTTCCCCATTGGTTTGTGGACTACGGTTTGAAGCCTCAAGTTCGTCATTTTGGCTGTCGCCATCTTGGTTTTTGACCGTTGCCATTTGGTTTTTTTGCAACCAGAAGTGACACGAGAGGGTGGAGCTAAGTGCAACCGAGCGCTGAATAAGACATTTTTAGGCGACCCAAATGTTACAATTAACTTTCGTGAACTGAAAACACACTGTGAAAGGGTTAAAGTTCTAAGACGAAAACATGGACAACTCCCAGACCGGACAACACCGTGGTAACGACCTGTCAATCACAAGGTAGCCACGCTCTGAAGCATCCCCTGCTTTATGGTCTATTTGACTCTAAATGGGACCATAATTTACAAAATTAACATCATGCTGTATTGAGGAAGATTGAAACTTGCGATTGAGACCATAAACTCATGTTTATAATGTTTACTGAGGTAGTAAATCAATCTTTTAGCAACCAGAGGAGTCGCCCCCTGCTGACTGTTAGAAAGAATGCATGTTTAAGGCACTTCAGCATTGGCTTCACTTTTCAGATCCAGAGGTTGCCGCCTGGTTTTATGTGCTAGGAACTTCCTAAATGGCCTGATGCCCTAAATGTACAGGTCCTCAACAGACATCACAGCCAACAGTTTTCATTGGAACTACTTTCTATTGAAGAAATAGTCCCTAAAAAAACTGTTGTTGTTGTTGTTGTTGTTGTTGTGCTGCTGCCAGAGGAGCAGCTGTCTGAGTTTACTCTGAGCAGCAAGTCGCTAAAAGGGTCTGCAAGGTCGCTAAATCCAGCGAAAATGTCACCAAGTTGGCAACACTGTGTGTGTGTGTGTGTGTGTGTGTATTATTCACTACTAGTCCGTGTTTGGGGACGGAGGCTCGTCCATGGCGGGCACAGGTGTTAGTAAAAAACAAATAAATCTATTGGTATAAAAAGAAGTGTTAGTTCTCTTGTCACCACAAACTGTCTCCTTACTCTTTATTATAGTCTAATTTATCCCTATCTTTCATATTGTAATATAGTTTGGGCGAGTTCTTTTCCTACAAACCTTCATAAAATGTTTAGTACTCCAAAAACATTTTGTGAGGATTGCAACTCGATCAGAGTCACACATCTCCTCTGCTCCTCTATTTCAGAAACTCCAGATTCTTACTATTTATGATATCAATATTTCTCCAATATGTGTTTTTATTTATAAGATACTTTCTGGAGGGAATATTCCTGAGCAGTCCAAGATCTATTTTAAAACAAATTCTCAGGTCCATTCTTACTCAACCCGTCAATCTCTACATCTTCATCCTCCTAAATTTCTCACTAATCGAGGTCAATTTTCGATAAGATTTAGGGGAACCAAATTATGGAGTAGCTTTTCACATCTATCAATAAACTGTTCTTCTGTCAAATGTTTCAAAAGTCGCTTAAAAGGTCATTTAATTGCTGTCGTGTAATTGCTTTTCCCCATGTTGTCCATGTATCTGTTTTTATGTTTTTAATTTTTTCCTACTCACAATATTGTTTGGTTACCCAAAAGTCTTTATAGATATTTAAATCAATATCCTCCTCACAAACACTAACCATACACTTCCACGCAACACACACACACACACACACACACACACACACACACACACAAACTTGTCTTTTTTGATATATTTACTGTATTGTTATTGTTCTTATTATATATATCTTGTCCTAATTGTTTGTTATCACTATTATGTAGTCATATTATTTCTTTATATTAATCTTGTCTCTAGGTGGAGGCTTCAGATAAGCCTAGTGGGTTTTTTGCCTCTTCCTGCACTGTATATTATTAATTTTTTTTTTTGTTATGTTGTCTTAAATTGTGCAAAACAAATAAACAATAAACAATAAACAAGGTGACTCTTTTGGTGGTCCCAGCCCCCCAATGCCCATCCATGCCGCCGGGACTGATTTTGACTTCACTTGACCTTGAACCTTAAAAGGATTTATCCCCTTTTCCAAACTCAAAAAAGAAGAATATTGTGTAGACAAGCAGTTATTTCACACCAGTATCCAAAGTGGCTCACTGGAAGCTCAGCAGCTCTCGTTCGAAGAGCTTTTGAATGAATTACTCTCACAAAACAATACGTGCATTTTCTGCAGCGATGGGTGTGTTGTACCAGATTGTATTTGTCAATTGAGAGTTTGGTCTCAATTTACCAATCTACATTCATGTCCTCGTCTGGGGCCACAAGCTCTGGGTAGAGAGAGAGAGAGTGAAATTGAAAAATTGAAAACGCAAGAGGCCAAAATGAGTTTCCTTTTGCAGGTTGTGTGGTCTCACCCTCAGGGGAGCTAGGGAGTAGAGCCGCTGCTCATTCACACTGAATGGACCTGATTGAGGTGGTTTGGGCACCTGATCATGCCTCCTGTACATCTCCCTGAGGTACTAGTAGGAGACTCTGGGGTAAAACCAACACACACTGGGATCTGCCTCAGGATCCCCCAGGAGAATCTGGAGGTTGTGACTTAAATAAAGGACATCCGGGCTACTTTGTGTGGCAGCAGGATGAATCGATTGTAACTCAATAGCAGGGTCTCTTTTAGGTGTCAATGGCCCGTCATTAGAGAGAGAGAGATGGAGTGGGATAGAAATGAAAGAAAGGGATGCACTGTAGTGAAATGAAAGCTTGCATTGATACCCTTTGTATGACAAGACATTTAAAGAAAAATAAGTTTATGATTATGTTTGCACTACTTGAATTTTATTTTTAAGCTCCACTTGCTTTGTTATTATCATTTCTTTTTTTTAAAGGAACAGTGTGTAGCATTTCAAGGGATCTGTTAGCAGAAATGTAATTTAATATTTATAACTAGGTTTTCATTACTGTATAATCACCTGAAACTTGTGTTTTCGTTAGCTTAGAATGAGTCCTTCATATCTACATAGGGAGCAGGTCCTCTTCACGGAGTCAGCCATGTTGCTCCTCCATGTTTCTACAGTAGCCCAGAACGGACAAACCAAACACCGGCTCTAGAGAGAGCCTTTGGCATTTTTACGTTACCTGAAGGCCACCATAGTTCTTCGACATGCTTGTGAAACTGCGTTAACGTGAGCCACAGAGTGCAAAACCGTGGTACCGCCAGCCGCCGTCTGACTTCCGTTCCGTCCCGTCATTCCTCCAGTGATGGTTGTTTCTTACAGTAATTTATTCAGTCGGTAGTCTTAGTATGTTTAATAGGTTGGGATGAGGTTTAAATTTTAAGCAAACCCCTTTTTTTATTGACGTGACTGTTTCTAAATGTCTGCTTCATTTGTTGGGTCTCATACTGTCAGGTGCCAGAGTTTTCAGACATAAAACATACACTGGTGTCTCCTCATCTCCCACCGCCTTCATGCTTAATTCTATTTATATAAATGTAATATAAGGTGCTGTTGGATTGCTGCTAGACCGCTCCATTACAGGTGCGTGCGGGAGAGAAAACTGTTTTTAACTGCAGTGAAACTGTTGTTTTTGAAAGGCTGAACGACAAAAAATATGGACTGAAGCAGAATATTCCATTCAATAAAAACCATGGAGGGAATTTTGGAAATAATACGATCTCTCTTTTTTCAATAAATTTTGACTGTTGGACTGAGATAATTACTGAGACGGACGGAGCGCCTCGTTGCTCGCTCTGTGTGTGTTTGAGAGAGAGAAGGGAAGAGAAGGTGGAAGGTTGGTAATGTTTCTGTAAGTTTAATAATAATTCAGCGTTATGAATGAAGCTTCGAACTACTCTGTGCGGCTCTACTTTGTTACAGTCTGAGAACCACTGTCCTAAAGAATTAGTAAGTTAGTGTTGTTATGGTAAGGATGGCCTCTGAGCGAGGCAAACGGCGTTACCATAGTTTTGCTCTCGGCGACTTGGAAAGGGAGGAGTGAGTGGATGGGTATTCAGTTGGTTGTAATCTGCAACGACACCACTAGATGCCACTAAATCCTACACACTGTTCCTTTAACGTGGACAGTGAACATTTAAAAAGCCATCTGAAAATTCAGGGACCGAACTCTTGCAATACTTCTGTATTTTCACATTTATCCATCCGGCCTGAGTTAGCTGTGCGAGCAAAATATCCAGAAGAGAAAAAGTTCAAATGCCGAATGATTTGAACTTCAACAGGACCTTCGTTTGAAAGCACCTGACAGGATATTGTATTATCTCAGCTCATCCATTACAGTGACTAACTGAACTGTTGGCTGTGCCCGTGGCTTTGCGTAAAGGTACAGCAGACTGGGCTGATGACTTCAGACCCTCTGGGGCCACAGAGCTGCCAGAGTCGTCTTCTACCTTCTGCTTCATTTTAGCAGAATATGGAGACAAGCGTCAGTGCTATGACCTTCTGTGACCAACAAGGTAATATGCCAGCGTATTATTGGTAAGGGACTTATGTAGATATTTGACATTACCAGAGTCTGAGACACGGTAGATCACGATTTCCTCTGAGAGTCTGCAAACTCCCAGAAAGGCTTTATTAAAAGGAGTGATTTATCTAATCTGGAGTGAGGAGCGATGATGTGTGAAACCATGAGAGATGATTAAACCTCTCTAGTGTCAGGGAGATGGTCCCTGTCACATCCTGCTCCTCGTCAGAATTTAAGGCCCCGCTGCCATGACATGCTGTCCTCTAAACTCAGCACTGTTCACCCATTTTCTTTTATTCCTCCCTTTGTTCTCTAATCCCCCAGTTGATGTGGCGGAAACACAGATCCATGAAATTAATTGCTGTAACGATTCACCTCGCAGTGGGTGAAACTGTCAGCTCATGTAACTTTTCACAAAACTTTCTAATATCCAATGGACTAAATAAGTTTTTTACTTACTAAGGACACAAATTAGTTGGTCAGTTATCGACCAGTTTGGTATGCCATTTGTCAAAATAACTTCAAGCCAGGAAGGCAGGAAACAAAGATGGATGTACTGCAGCTGAACAAATTGATAGAAAAGACTTCCTTTAATGAGTCGGCTCAACTAATTATGCACCCTAGGGGCACTAGCCACGCATATACAGTATGCATACACTGTAGCCTATATAAGAAGTGGACGTAGTCACCGTGACTTCACCCAGTGGTTTGTGGACTACGTTTTTGAAGCCTTGAGTTCGGCATTTTGGCCGTCACCATCTCGGTTTTTGACCATCGCCATCATGTTTTTTGTCCATCGCCATCTTGGTTTTTGTCCGTCGCCATCTTGGTTTTTGTCCGTCGCCATCACGTTTTTTTTCCGTCGCCATCTTGGTTTTTGACCGTCGCCATCTTGGTTTTTTGCCACCAGAAGTTACACGAGAGGGTGGATCTAAGCTAAACTAAACACTGAACAAGACATTTTTAGGTGGCCAGACAACTCCGTGGTAGCGACCTGTCAATCACAAGGTAGCCCCGTCCTAGGGCATCCTCTGCTTTATGATCTATTTGGGAATTAATGGGACCATAATTTGATAAATGAACATCATGCTATATTGACTTGAAACTAGCGATAGAGACCATAAACTCATGTTTACAATGTTTACTGAGGTAATAAATCAAGTGAGAAGTAGGCTCATTTTTCTCATAGACTTCTATACAATCAGACTTCTATTTGCAACCAGAGGAGTCGCCCCCTGCTGGCTGTTAGAAAGAATGCAAGTTTAAGGCACTTCAGCATTGGCTTCACTTTCTGACCCGGAGGTTGCCGCCTGGTTTTAAGTGCTAAAAACATACTAAATGGCCTGATACTCTAGATGTACAGGCTCTAAATAGACCTCACTGCCAACAGTTTTCATTGAAACCACTTTCTGTTGAAGAAATAGTCCCTATAAAAACTGTTGACAGTGACATCTGTGTCATGGGAGATACCACTAAACATTATTTTTGGAATTTGTGAACTGGTTGGCATAAGACTTCATCTTTTTATGTTGAAGGTTATACTGTAGGTAACCACATCATACCAGGGGAATTCATGTTGAATAATATTCTCAGATTTTGCTTTTATAATCCATTTGAATGGTTCTAACATTAAATGTAGTTGGACTTTTTCCAGTGTACTCAGGTTACTCTCACTTAGCTGCCGTGCTTCTTTTTTTTCTTTTTCTAAATCTTGGCAAGACACGAACCACCTCATTAAACAATTGACTCCTTAGGTCACTGTACATTAGTCACTGTCCTCAAAAACACAGATCACAGAAAACAATGCTTTTAAGGAATACCTTTACAATTTATCTGCCTACCACAGTTGTCAGGGGCAGGGTTCCAGTTCTTCCTTTCTGGCGTACAGTATAACCAACGGCATGTGAATGCAAAATATGTGCATGACGTGTGTGTGTGTGTGTGTGCGTGTGTGTGTGTGTGTGTGTGTGCGTTTATTTATGTGTGTGCATAATGAGGGCAGACTGCTGATCGCAGCATGAAGAAAGCGGTGTCTCTGTGTATAAATAATACAGCCCAGTGAGATTTTCATTTTCTCCCTGATTGAATTTGAATTGGAAAAGCGTCCTGTGGACACTGATGGCGAGGGGTGACGTCATACTGACAGGCAGAGAGCACAGTGAGAAGATATATCAAATAGATCAATCTAGCCATCCATTTTCTAAACTGCTTACTGTTAAGGCTTGTGGGCGGCTGGAGTCTATCCCAGCATGCATTGGGCAAGAGGCAGGATCAGAAGTGGAGTCACCATGATCACAGGGAGTGCCTTAATCATCCCAGGACCAAAAAGCAACGTTTTTTGTAGAGCTGTCATTCGATTACAAATTTGAATCGCAATTAATCACATGATTGTTCATAGGTAATCGCGATTAATCACACATTTTGTATCTGTTCTCAAAATGTACCTTAAAGGGAGATTTGTCAAGTATTTAATACTCTTATCAACATGGGAGTGGGCAAATATGCTTGCTTTATGCAAATGTATGGATATATTTATTATTGGAAATCAATTAACAACACAAAACAATGACAGATATTGTCCAGAAACCCTCACAGGTACTGCATTTAGCATAAAAAATATGCTCAAATCATAACATGGCAAACTGCAGCCCAACAGGCAACAACATCTGTTAGTGTGTCAGTGTGCTCGTGGGTACCCATAGAACCCATTTTCATTCACATATCTTGAGGTCAGAGGTCAAGGGTTTGATAATATCCATGCCTGTTTTTCCTCGCCAAAATTTAGCGTAAGTTTGGAGCGTTATTTAGCCTCCAAGCTAGTATGGCATGGCTGGTACCAATGGATTCCTTAGGGTGGTTTGTTTACATGACATAACAGATTGCATACTAATGGATACAGTGTGGACAGAGAGCGTCCGTTATAGTCGGACGCTCGCTTGCTCTTAGGCGATTTTTGAGCCCTTGTGTAGCTTCCCCGTCAATAATTACGCCAGGTAGATTGGTACAGACATTCATGGTTCCTAGATGATGCATCCTTATGAGCAAACTTAACTTTTCTTCTAGAGCCATCATGAAGTTTACATTTGCAGCTTTGAGTGAAATGTCTCAAGTATTGGATGGATTGCCATGCCATTTGGTTCAGACATTCCTGTCCACCTCGGTGACATTTTGCAACTTTATTAACACGCTATACTTGGATTGTGAACATGATAAATGTGATAGTTTTTTGGGGGTTTTAGAAATACAGACTACTGATTAGTTATTTCCTCTTTAACTAGTCAATAGAGTGCTGCAGGAACGAGCCCTAAGACCCGGAAATGAGTTAGCATTTCAGGACTTCCGGTTCCCT
This sequence comes from Adelosebastes latens, assembly GCA_916700685.1. Taxonomy (NCBI): domain Eukaryota; kingdom Metazoa; phylum Chordata; class Actinopteri; order Perciformes; family Sebastidae; genus Adelosebastes; species Adelosebastes latens. The sequence continues at coordinate 13,784 of CAKAKR010061945.1, read as the reverse complement.
CGTCTGGAAGTCAATGTTTTTTTTTTAATGGGTTTTTAGTTAGATGTCTGAAATAAGGTGTGTGGTTAACACAAGCTGAAGAGATTTTAACGTTTTGTTCTACGACATAAAATAAATCAATAAATACCTCACTCGTTATTTTTGAAGCTTTTATGTGTCCTAAAAAAGGTGGTTGCTAACAAGTGGCTAAATGAGACTACAAAACGTCATCACGTTGACTCGTCCGCCCCTTGGCCTCGTTGTTAATACTCACGCTCATGGGACCGTGGTGTAGTTCGTTTATAGCCACAACGTTAGCTTTTTACTTCTGGCGATTGCATTCACACTTCAAAAATCATAGAAGTGGTGTTCATTTGTGGAGATTATTTTACGGAACAAAACGTGTAATTATCGTAAACGTTTGTTTGCCACAGAGCTTATTTTCTACAATAATCCAAAAGCCAATGGAAAAACACCGTTGGCTTTTTGTCGAGGGAACCCAGGGCGATGCTAACTTCCTGGTTGGCCTACAAAAATAAATCATCCCTGGGGCACTCTATAAATGTGTTTGTGGTCTGCCCTTTGGCTGTAGTCTTTGTGGTGTCATAACATGCTTTGGACAATATATTTTTCATTTCACTTTCAGAAATTTTGATTGGTGTATAGGTTTTTATTAAATTTACTCTGATTAAAGCACATATAGTTAAGTTACTGTAGCATTTTGTAGCGTTGTTGCATAGAGCAGATTAATAATCAATCATTAATTGACATCAAAATATGTATCTATAACTACTAACCCAAAATTATTAATCATAAACCCATGAACTGTCATAAAAGATGAAGGAGAGTGGTGACACTCAGCTTCAAATATCACAAACATTTAGTTTTAATATTATACTTTACCCAGGCGCAACCCAGTTTTATAAAACAGGGAAAAATTCACAATTTGATTTTAATCAATTGAGTCTCTTGATCTCAGGGTTGCTACGGAGTTCTTGGGCATAGTGGACAGTGATTTGAATTGTTTATATACACACACAAAATCAAGTAACCAAGTTCTTTATAAAATGAAGTGTTTATTTGACTAACTAGAATATAATTGAATAAATGAGAGGACAAAAGGAAAAAGGAATAAAATGAATAAAGGATAATTAAAGGAATACAGGCAATACAATGATGAACATTCACGGGTAGAAACAAATTAAATGTGACCAGGTCAATTCAGTGACTAATATCCCTCTGATTAGATTTTGACATTTGCCTATCAACTAAATTTAGTTTGATATGAATGTACCATTCAGCAGCAGATAGTTTAAGAAGGACCAGGGAAGATTGAGAAGCAGTTTCATCTTATAAATTTAGGTGTGGTCTAATTCAGGTTTAGAATTTACGGTTCCTAATTCTTCTTGCATTTAACATTATCAATTTTAGTCGTCAAATTCTTTCTCTTCTGAAAATGCATCCATACATCACCCTCGCTGAGCAGGCTGGTGTGGAAGGAGGTTGTGCTGTTTGGAGTAGAGTGGTGGCAGATTCTGTCTGGAACACGGCATTTTGGATCCGTTGGATTTAACGGTGCGACCTGGATTGGGTCGCTTCTCTCTCTCAGTGGATCTCAGTGGCTCTATTTGGCGTCCTCGGCATCCTTGGATATGGTCGACTGGCATGTCACCTCGATGCATTTTTCCATCTCAGTCTCTCTCTGTCTGGTCCAGCATTTCTTCAGACCCCCCCTCTCATAGCTGGAGGGGTCACTCAGTTCAAAAGGTTCTTGACTTAAAGTCTTGCTTTAAAGTCTCTTTTCTTCACACTGGCTGGTATCACCAGCACTTCGTGGATACAGTAGGGCTGTCTCAGCCCTCAGGGCATAGTGGCAATGCGACAGAGTAGCAAAAGAGATGGTTTGGCAAGGCAGGTTCTTTAGCGATATTCAGGTAGGCTGGATGACGATCTCAGCCTGGCGTGAGGTGCTGGGCCTCCGGTCCTCAGGATGGCGAGCAGCCTGTGTCCCCAGTCATGTTCTTTCTCAGTCCCCCTCCTTCCCTGGTTTTGCGGGAGAGAAGGGGGGGAACCAAAAGGGACACAGCTCCAAGAGCAGAATCTCAGAGCAGAAGACACAAGAGCAGAAGACATCTTCTTCTTATCATTTGAGAAAGGGGTGTGGCGTTTAGTTGGCGGCAAAACAGCATTCTCCTCCCACCTAACAAATTATACTGGTTCTTTCAGTTAAACTTCTTTTGCAGGATTAATACTAGTTCATTTGTTTCACATAATCAATTCTTCCATATTTGACGTCTGGGCTTCATCTGCTACAAATAGACATCAAACGCTCAGGACATAAACCACTGAATAAAACTTGATCAATTGAATTAAAATGGATACACAAATTACACGACACAGATAAACCTTGTTATCGAAACATGTAGGTGTACAAACCTCACACAGACAGGCGTATACATGTTGATATATAAATGCGCTTATTACACAGTAAATGAAGGGATAAGATATCAAACAGTCACCAAGTGTGGATGAGAGCATTGAAGCAGACATGCGGTGAGTGTGTCTGTGACCACAAAGGAATGTGGTGCAGGTCACAAATCAAGAAGGCCTTGTGTCTTCATCGCTTCTCTGAGTTCAGGGAGAAACCCAGCATTTGACCTGTTGACCTGTAACTCATAAACCTTTCACTTGGTCAGGACGGTATGATGCCGTTGTTGTTTTTCTGTTCTGTGAGCTTAACCAGGCTGTTTGTAAATTAATAGTTTCACCACTTAGCGCCCTGAGAGGTCAGGTAAAGTTTATGGAAGAAGTTTAAGAATTAAGATATAGATAGTCATTGTTTTCATTATCACATTTCATATTCTTCATCTTACACAGTCATCATTCGCAACATTACAAAGCTCATTTCTGACTCTAGGCGTATGAGACAATGTTTTTTTTCAGTAGGTAAGCATGGTGGCAATGAATGCCTAATTTCATCAAATTAAAATGAGCACATCTTGAAATATAATGTACTCATATTATTTCATACTGAAGTGGTGATAAAATTGTTTTTTTTTTTACATTATGGTATTGATATTCCTACTAGTATAATTATGTGCAAACATTATGAACAAAAGCCATTTTCAAAACGTTTCATGTGAGATATATCCAAAGGATATGAGATGTCCTACATTAAGAGCTCTTCTGAATTAGATTTTATAGTAACACTTTGCAATAATTATCGCTGAAACCAAATACTGTTATCTGCTGATCAAAAGAACGTGAATATCTTAGTCTTCCCATGAGACGCCGCACAAAACAAATACCCCTCCGCCTTCGATTGTATCACTGTGAATCTAATCAGAGAACATGAAGTTGTAACTGACAAGGACACACTGAGCTTTTTGTGTGGTGGGATATGAGGTAAATCAGAAGGGTGCACACAAACCTCATGGCCTCACGGGGAAATGCAGTGTATCCCATCCATTTGAGTTTCCCATGCGTCACAGCTGTGGGCTGTTTGGTGGCAGAGCTCTCTGTGCGTTATTAAAGTCTCTCTTTTTTTTCAGAACATACTGAGCCGTGGAGAGAGTCAAACCAGCAGGAACACAGCCTCTGGTCTTATGAACAACGAGCTACACTTATTGACTGTGCTTTCTTAGCGGAAAAACGTAACATTTTGAACTAATTCAATTCAACAGCAGCAGCTTTATCACTGTACACTGCCACACTCTGACATTTTGGCAGCAGCTTGTATTTCAGAGTCTTTGCTATTTGACACCGCGTTAGAGCTCCAAGGCTTTGCACACACACACACACACACACACACACACACACACACACACACACACCAAAAAGAAAATGCAGGGCTTACGCAAATCCACACACAACACTGCTCTAATTAATTTCTACTTAAAAACAAAATAATGGGCCTCCTATATGGCAGCTTTCTTTCTTTCTAAAATGTATTCATAACTGAATAAGTGAAAAAAAATAACAACTCAACAACATATTCGCCAAATATGTGCCATTAATAATCATAAAATAAATCAATGTGAAATATTTTTTTTTATTTTACCATTTCAGTAATTCACAAGAGCTGTTTGTAATTGTTCTGTCTATATTTTCTAGTGGTTTCTGAATAGCAATTTGTAGATTGGCTTTTGAAGAAGGTTATTTAACAGTTGTTGTTTTTTTGTTTTTTCGCATCATCATCTGAACCCAAGGTCCCCTTACTAGCTTTTTATGGCGTTTTCAACTTCATCTCATGGTCTTTATCAGTGGATGAAGTTTGCTCAGTTGTTGTTTGGAACTTCTGGCGCTTTTCTTTCGTTCCTGACGTCCCGTGTATGTCGGATCAGGCCTGGTATTGTGCAGTCTGGCAGCAATTTGACTCACCCTCTGGTCAGGGGCATGTTATCAAATTAATCACACCTGTATGGTAGGACCTGCCCTCGGCACACATACTGTATGTATGCTGCACACCCACACACTCAGGGAATAAGACACAGTCCACCATCACCGTCGCTGAGTGATGAAGAATGGTTCCAGGTTCAATTGCATTCATAAAGCTGCTATTACAATGTAAACATTTGTTGGTGCTGACATGTGCTCAGTCCTTGGCACCTTACCAATCACCTATGTATGTGACGCAAGTTGTAAAAGACGGCAAGCTGCGGTTGGATGGGGTCCAACGTGTAGTCTGCCATATCTCTCGGCCAAGTCATTTCATCAGTTGTGCTCTACAGACCTGCTGTATCTCCCGCTTTCTATCCTCCACCTCATCAAACAAGATGTTGATGCTGGCTCAGTTTTAAAGCTAGAGTGAAGATACTGGCATCATATTGAGCTAGAAAACCTAAGGAATCCATTGGTACCAACCATGTCATACTAGCTTGTCACAAAGGAGGCTAAATATTGTTCCAAACTTATGCTAAATTTTGGTGAGGAAAAATTGGCATGACCAATGGGTCCCTTGACCTCTGACCTCAAGATATGTAAATGAGATGGGCTCTATGGGTACCCACGAGTTGCCCACTTTATGATAATCACACGCAGTTTGGGGCAAGTCATAGTCAAGTCAGCACACTGACACACTGACAGCTGTTTTTGCCTGTTGGGCTTGAGTTTAACATATTTTGATTTGAGCATATTTGCCCACTGCCATGTTGATATGAGTATTAAATACTTGAGAAATCTCGCTTTAAGGTACATTTTGAACAGATAAAAAATGTGTGATTAATTTGTGATTAATCACGATTAACTATGGACAATCATGCAATTAGTCATGTTTCAATCTTTTTATCAATTGACAGCCATAGTGTTGAGATATTGGTCTCTGTGAGTGAGTTTCCTGTACTCAAGATACTTTATTATTGCAATGCAACAGAGTTGGAGGTAATTGTGGAGCACAGTGGTCATTATGCTGCATTATTATTATGTTCACTAGTGAACTTGGTGTGTGGGTTTATGGTATTGATATGTTGGATGAAGCTGTCAATACTAATGCAGTTTGGTTTGATGCAGTGTTTTCCATGTATTCTTTTATGCACATTGGCATTTTACTTTTGTATAATACATATTTGCTCTTAGCTATCTTAATTAAGTCAATTCTAGAGGAGCTCTGCCATGATACATTTTCCCTACACCAAGCATTTTAATCTGCTCACAGTGGATGAGATGACATCAAGTGTCTACCTGATTTCCTGCATGGAATAGTGCAGCTCAACTTTCTCCATATGCTCACTGTTTCTGCTTTAGTGGTTCCATATTTCATTTTAGATGCAACACAGTGTGCTACCCATTCCTAGTTACAAATATCAGCTGCAGCAAATGGGCTCCCATAAATATACAACAGCCCGTACTCCGAGCTCGGCCATATTTTTCATTGGCGAATTGGCAGTCTCATTGTTTTTAGTCGCTGGTAACGTATGCACCTCTCACTTTCTGGTTGGTAATGATCTTGAACTTTTCAGCAAAATTGCATCATTAAACGGTGAGATATTTATCAAGAAGAGAGTGCTTCTGTGGAGAGGAATCTTTTCGGTGGGAGGCAGTTTTTAAAACGTCGGTTTGCCGGCTATCGTCTGTTTGTCCAGTCGGATGGAGTTATTGGGATTGGAGGACCTCAGATGTTCAGCAAACAGAGCTGAGGGAACGAGCAGGTCAGAGATTGAGCGGATGGGGGCTGAAGGAAAAAGGTGTGAGAGGTTAAGAGATCATTAATGCGTACATGTGTCCTGGATTAGAAAGCATTGATCTCAGATGAAGATGTTGGCTTTAGCTGTCTCTATTACTCTTCTCTATCTGCTGAAGGGGTTTGGACATTTCACCTTCAATTTCCAGTTAGACAGCCAGCAGACTAATCAGTCTTTCTGCTTTTATACCTTTTGATTGAAGTCAACCAGCAGATCTATTTTGTGTCTCGAGGCTTCTCTTTCTTTTCCTCTTTTTTCATTCTCTCAGCAGCACAGCAGGGTGGTAATTCACCTCAAGTCTGCTGTGCATGCAAAATATGTATACTTGTCTTTGAAAGGGCAGGCCATATTCCAGCAGGGTACAGAAGCTGCAGTTGACCTGGGTTAGCTGTGTCATGAGAACCCCACACAGAGGGGCATCCTGGGTGCATTTGGCTGGGGTCGATGCTAGGGTGAAGATGCTCGTCTCAGGTGCATATCATTCATTCTGCATTTTTATGCCTCCGTCCTCCTTTCGTCCGTACCGAACGGTCAAAGGTCAAAGTCACTATGACCTTGCGTCCGTCCCATTCTCATGGACTTGATGTCTCAGGAACGCCTTGAGGGAATTGCTTCAAATTTGGCACAAACCTCGACTTGGACTCAAAGATGAACTGATTAGAGTTTGATAGTTGAAGGTCAGGGTCTGAAATGAACTTTTTTCACTGCCTGCCATTGTGGCAGGCAAGTATCTTTTTTTTCTGCCACTTAAAAATTTTATCCACGCTAAATGAAGGAATAACATTCTAGAGCTTATGTCATTCACTGTTCGATATATTTTACTTATTTTATTTTTGCCAAAAACTACATTTTACAAGATTACATTTGAACACATCTAGATAGGGTTGTAATTTAGCTTCGCCCAATACAAATTTTTATTGAAGAGAAACATAATGTAACACAATGGAACGTCCGTTAACGTTAACCTTGAACCTTGAGCTCCGTTATTTAGCCAAGCAGTGCTGCCCGCTGACTTCTAACAGGTAACGTTACTAACTCTCCTCCTGCCGATTTCAACACGGATTTGTAGTTCACAATGTCGCATTATAAGAGGAAAAATAACCCCTCAGGTTTACTAGCGCCATGCTTTTGAGCTTTTTTTTTTCTTTTTCTCTCCATCATGGTTCTGGTCCCAAACAAACCGAAACATGATACAGTGTGCGTATGCCATTGCGTAATTGTGCATGCATAACTGTCAGAAAGCATCAATACAGGGGAATCAATGGTCACGGAGGCACGAGATGCCAAAGAATCAGATAACTAGGAACCGGTTCTCAACGGTAACGATTCTCTATTCTCATCCCTAGCTTTTTCGCTGCCTGCCAAAGTGGCGGATGGCCTGATGATTTTACCTAATTTCAAACACCGTCGTAGCTTAAAGGTCAAGGTCACTGTAACAAAACACATTTTTATAACTCAAGAATTCATTCGCTAATTATGACAATTTCACACAAATGTATAGGATAGGATAAAATGATGAAGTGATGATATTTTGGACTGGTTGGCAGAGGCATACTTACCTTGCACGGCAGCTGGATTCTCGTGATGTCACGCAAGAATTGTGGAATCACATTATCACACAAAAATCCATCTAGTCAAGCTTCTAGTATTGTTTGTTTACGGCAAGCCAGATCATTGGCCAATCAGCATCCTGTGGGGAGCTACTGGCAGCGTGGGTTTGGTGTGTGTGAGGCGACACAGAGAGACTACTGCTCGTTCTCAACAACAATGACGGCTCCTGAAGTGGTTAACATAGATGCTGCAATAGCATCAGTTCTATCAGAACTGGAGAATATTTCTTCATTGCAAGAAGAGCAAAGAACTGAAGGCTTTTCTCGATGGAAAATATGTTTTTACTCTTTTCCCAACAGGAGTTTGATTGACAGATAGTTCATCCAATCACCTGCCAAGTATTTTTTTGAAAGTCCCTGCCTTTTTCCAAACCGTTTCCATTGACGGGTTCTCAGATGGTTCTGTGTAACAAGCCATCTGCCTGGTCAGGTTAGAGGCATATAATACAACCGCGAGTTGGCATTTCTAGTTTGTTAATAGACGCAAGTTGCACTACCCCTAAGCCTGTCGTTGAATGCATACAGTTCATGTTTATATTTTTTTCTGCATACTCTAACACAGGGCTCAGATTGATTACAACTGTAGAGGTTAATAGGCCAAGACGTTAAAGTTGGTTAATTTAAGCTGGGCATACACTGTACGATTTTAGCCCGTGTCTGGCCTTAATTTTGAGCCGCACGACTCATTTTAGAGTTGGATCAAATTTCAACTTCGTCGGGCGTCGTTTGCCGTGCAGTGTACGGGGGGGGGGGGCACGACCGATTAACTCCTCCCGACCAGCTGCCGGACAGTCGGATGAATTTCTGACATATCAGAAATTTGGGTCGGCCATCCACAGGCTCTTGCACAGTTGAAGCAGAGCCACAAGCCGATTTCCCGACGTCTTTTTTCTTCTTTTTTTTTTACAGTAATCAGAGCGTAGCTATCAAGATAACAATGTACGATAGATATAGTAAAATGTAGCTAGCAGACAGGATGGCACAGATGATCAAGGCAGCACGTTTCTGCCTTGTTAGCATTGTGACCCGTACAGACCTCTGCTAGCAAACTTACTTTACCTGCCTCTGAGCTTTCAAACAAATCTTTATTGACAACTGTCAACAGCCAGAACGGTCCGCAGCGGCCGACGGGCCATGTTTTTTTTCTATTTTACACGTACAGTGTGAGCACTCAAATTGTGAACTTTGCTTCACATTGCGAACGATCTACTCGTTAAGTAGGAGTAGAAAGTACACAACATTTCTAAAATCGTAGTATCAGTGTATGCTCAGCTTTAGTCTAGTGGAAAAACCAAGTCAACTTGCATGCACTGTCATTTCTGCCTTTTCTCTCTTTTCATATTCCTTTGGGCTGGTAGCAGCAGCAAAAAAAACTTTAACATCCACCCACAAATGAGAATCTACATACGCACCCACTCACAAACAATCAGTGTGCAACAACACAAAAGTAAACCAAACTGAAGGTCCACACAGTGTCAATGACCCCCACAAGCGCACTTGCCATTTAAATGTATGAAGTCAGACCCAAAGAGCAGACTGCGTTCACAGCCAGTAAACATTAAGAAATGTGATAATATCTCCCTTAAAGGAAAGTACATGCTCTTTGCCCAAAGTCATGCGAACCCCTTCCAACACTCTGTCAGACAGAAAGATGCACACATGTTGTGTAATTATGCAAAGCTCTGCAGTCAAGCAGAGATCCGTGACACCGTCCAGGGGTGAGCTGCTGCCCTCTCTTCACCCGGATCCTCCCTCCTGGTGATGACCGAAATGTCAGCGTTGTATCGGGGGGGAGAGTCTTATCGCGTGGCCAGCACACATAGACGCACACAGCCGGACACCTTTTTTCCATCATGAATATGGATGTTTTCCAGATTTCCCACAAATGGGGTGGATTTGTTTTCCGCTCTCACCCCCAGGCGGGTTTAGCGATGCCTTGTCGGGTGCACAGGCCATGCTCAGTTTTTGACAAGATTGTTTCTTTTCCTGCTTCATTTCCCGCTCTCTGTTCTTGTTTTTGCCATCTGCAGTCATGACGGTCACCAATCACAGAGTTTACACTTTTCTTGTCAACTTCTTTCTTTCTTTCTCCATTTGTGCTCTTCCTGTCGTACATCATTCGTGATTTATATCATCACTTACTTTTTGCTTACATAGTCCGGGCAGTGCCGAAGTGCGTGGTAAATGAATGCAGTGATTGCATACATTAGGTATGACAAAATGAAAGTGTTGTTCTTGCGAGTGGTAGAAATGTGCTTGCACATTCTGGATAGTAGACGTTTTATTCCTATGTTCTGGCTTTTCAAAGTCATGACTCATGGTTATTAAACAACTTCGTGATTTTTTTTTTTTTTTTTTTTTGTTATTTTTCTCTTATTGCACTTCAGAGAAGAGTCCAACTTACTATTCATTAGGCAAAATGGCTGAAGTAGATATGTGTTGTTGACACAGTGGGTAAGGTTTGGGATTTGACTCTTCCAAAAACTTTTCTCTTGAAGCTTTCTTTATTTTATCATTCTCATAGACAGCCGGCAGTGATCAGAGAAATCAGTTTGAAACATGTTTAAACGGGCTTCAACCTCACATCAGAAGGCCCCATGCTTTGTACGACTTACAAAGTATAACATCACATGTTCCAAGTCATATCTCTATGGAGGCAGATTTTCTACTAAACTTACAAGAGTATTGCAGGAAAACTTATAGTAGAGCGCTGCTTTTAAAAAACAAGCTTAAACGTCCAGGGAAATTATTTTCCATAGATAAAAGGAAAGTGTTTTTATTGTAATTTTTATGCATAAATTGGAATGCGTTTACTGTTGTGTGGAAATGTGCAGCAGTGTTGCTCATTTGATCTACACAGATCAGTGGAGATCACGTTCTCACTCCCAACTCGTCAAATACTGCAGCTTGGTCAGTGGCCCTGCGTTTCAAACTATGATGCTCTAGGTACGTCTTTGTTGCATTACGTAACTGGCATTAGTAAAGGCAACAAATTACGTAACAAAATAACTACAGCCTCCTGGGTGAAAGTCCTGTGTTAGTTTGACCAATTCATCCTATACTCTGACTTTCTCGCTATTCAAACTACGTCAGTTGCTCTGACTGTCTAATAACGGCGCGGATGGGTTTACATTGGAGTTAGTTGAATGCCTGGAGTGTCACGATGGTAAAGCGTACCTCGGTGCGTCGGTATCAGACTCCAAGGGGCACTGACCAATACGGCTGGGTATTGGTACTCAATACCCTTAAGATATCGACTGAAATAACCCAGGACCAGTGACAGAATATAAATGTTGTCATTTATTGTTGGGCTTGTTTCTCTCCTCTCTCCTCTTTCTCTCCTCTCTGATCTCTGAGTTTCAGCGAGGGAGGCGCTTACAATACACACAAATGTCTTGTTTTGCCCTCAACTCAAAGATATTCAATTTATTGTAATAGAGGAATAAAGAAACTAGAACATTTTCACACTTAAAAAGCTGGAAGCAGAGAATTTTGACTTTTTTTTCTTAAAAAATACTCAAACCAATTAATCAAATATCAAAATAGTTGACAATTAATTTAATAGTTGACAACTAATTGATTAATTGTTGCAGCTCTACTAATCACTAATCACATAACTGGTCTCAGAATTGCAGTAGTGTAACGAAGTATGGTTCTAATTATGAATAATGTAGTGCTGACAAATATGTTTATTAGTAAATCAAGAGACAATTAATCAATGACAATTTTTATACTGTATCAAACAATTATGTAAGCCATTCATACACCTAAAATCCCAAACTCCTTTGGGGCTTGCAGCTTCTCAAATTTGAGAACTGAGTTTTTTTTGGGGGGGGGGTTTAAGCCATTAGTTGGACAAAACGAGTCATTTAAAGACGTCAGCTAAGACTTAACTTTAATACAAGAAGTAGAGCAGAAAGTCTCTTCCACATTGTCCAAGCTTGGGTGGTTAATATTGGCTCAGGATAAACAGATTTTATATTAATCCCAGAATAGTTTCTGGGCAACAGCCTCCTCTATTTTATCTTGTGCGGCTTTTATCTTGATTCAGTGTGAGAAAAAGTCTCCCAATTGATATTGATTTCTGTAACTTTCCATTTCACCACCTCCCACCCTCTGCTTTATTCTGTCGACTTCCTCTCAAGTCATTACTTGGATCCGTTAAGAGTCATTTATTTAGTTAGAAGATATGAGGGGTTGAATGAGTTACAGAACAAACACCGAAATGGATGAGTTGAAAATGCGTGTGTGTGTTTTTTGAGCAGGTTGGATATGTGTTTTGATTGATGATGCTTTCACTGACATAGACAGGTGAAAAGCCTGTCTGTCCAAGATAACGACTTCTGACCATGAGTGCTGTCAAAAATATAGAAGTTAAACTGCACATGAAAGAAAGTGGGAATTTTCAGTGCTACAGTGCCGGAGAGCCAAGGTGCCAACAGAGAGCAGCTGTAGTAACTGGTGATGGTAGGAAAGTATTAAAGTTATTCATTTTGTGTGTTGTGTTGTGAATGTAATCACATTTTTATATTTCTACTTTCATTCTTTTTTCTGTGCTAAATTTCTCTTTCATAGGCCTTAAAACTTGCACATATTTTTCACTTTGTCACTTCTTGCACCGCAATATTTCCTCTATTGTTTTATTCAATACCTCTGTTTGTGTGTAGTTACCAGCCATGACAGTGTGTATTGTGTATTGTTTTCACCTTGTGAGTCATCATGGCAAAATGTGGTCCTGGAGACACCTACTGTAACAGGAGCTATACCACAGAAGCGGTTTTGAATACTGCCAGGTGTTTATATGTCTGTCTGTGGACAAATATTGTCAACGCGATAGCGGCACAACCGTGCGAGTCACAAAACTTTACAGGTGTGTAAATAGACTGCATTTATTTGGCACTTTTCTAGTCTTAGCGATCACTCAAAGCGCTTCACAACACAAGCCAGCATTCACCCACCCACACACTCATTCATACACTGGTGGCAGAGGCTACCATGCAAGGTGCCACCTGCTCATCAGATATGATAGACATTCACATGCACACTCACAATTTGGGGTTCAGTATCTTGCCCAGGGACACAACATATAGACTGTAGGGGCCATCGAACCATCGACCTTCTGATTGGTGGACGATTGCTCTATATCCTGAGCCACAGTCGCCCCAAATGTGTAGCATGTAGTCTAGCTGAGATCAAAATGAAGGCTTGAAGATGGGTGGGGTCCGAGCAAGGGCGCCCACACACACACACACACACACACACACACACACATACACACACACACACACACAGACACACACACTTTACGCCCCTGGCCTGATCTGGCGTCTCGGCTGGTGTAATCCCCCTTATTTAAATCATTAAAGGTCCCTAAAGGTTGTAAAATGCCCTAATAGCTGAATTCTTTTCTTTAGCTTCTCTTTGTGACAGACCATACTGTTTTTCTGAATATGTCACTAGCCCACAGTTTACTTTTAGTTCTTGTTCCTGCTCTTCAGAGTCCATCCTGAAGCAGGTTAACATGGAGTGAAAATGGCAGGGTGCATCAGCTACATTCACACTTCACCCCTTTATATCAGAGAAGACATCTCTGTTGGACTATGAACCGTGGTTCTCATGAGCAGTAGGAGCTTGCATTTTCCTCTCTCTCTCTCTCTCTTTATATATATATATATATATATACTGGAAAAACAAAGTTTGGAAACTTGTGTTTGGTCGATTATTTCTCTGTTGTTACAATGCTAATTGGCATTGTATTTTACATCGTTGGAAAGCCTGTTTATTTACCTTCGCAATGATGTCCAACTTGTAAGGATCATGCATTTGTGGGATGAGCAGCACAGCTGATTATGTGGGTAGCGCCCGAGAAAAATTTGCCAAAATGCTCCGTCAATGGTAAACAGTGTATTCTCCTGTTGGTATTGACTCTTGTTTTGAGTTGTTTGGTGGATTGGATGATTGAACTCTCTATCAGTAACAAGGAACAAACAAGACATATTGGCTATTTTACACTTTA
>CAKAKR010061944.1:0-52622 GCA_916700685.1 Adelosebastes latens | reverse complement strand
CCCCTCGGTCTTTGTCAGTTCGTTTGTCTCTCCAGCCCCGTCTACCTTGTCCTCCGTGTTACTTGTTACCTCCTGCCCTGATCCTGGTGTTCCTTGTGTTTCCCTGGTTGGTGGTTTTTGGTTTTGTTCTTTTGTACTTTGTTCCCCTCCCTGCCTTTTGTTGTTTGGATTTTTCAGCTCCCTGCCTTTTGTTGTTTGGATTTTTCAGCTTGAAATTATTAAAGCTCGCTTTTATTTTAAACTACTTTCCTGCCTGTAACTCTGCGTTTGGGTTCCCCGTTAAATTCACACACCACATGACAGACGGTCCACATTCATTTCGGAACGGTTGCGGGAGGATGTTGAAAAAAGTTAATTTAGAGCCCTGCCCCCACCCACAGGACTACAAAAACCCTTCCCTACAAAGAGATATTATGGTTCATACATGTATACAAAACTGCTGTACAGTAATGGTAGTGACCAAAAAAATGCATTCCTTAAAATGTGGTACTGATCCAAATTGCACCACATCATAACAGCCAATCAGGTGCAAAAGTGTTACCATGACGACACACTAGCTCCACCAAGGCAGCACCTTTACAAATCATCCACACAATGACCAATACCAACTTTATTTTTATCGTCATTTTCAGGCAAAACGAAGGGGTTGACTTGGGCGACATTAAACTTGTACAGGAAGAGTCTTTAAATGACACCTGTAATGGATTACATCTTATTGGCACATACGTGTAGTCCTTTTTGTTCCAGTATTTTACTTATTGATCATATTTCATTGACAATTGCAGCCCAGTCGTCCTTTGACGGAGAGTTTTGTTGCAGCTATTTCTGTGTAATGGCTTTCTTGGTGGCCGCCCAGAGTATTTTAAAGAGGTATTCATCCTGAGTCATGAATTTCTCTGGGATTTTGTCCAGGTATATAGTGACAAAAGAGCAATCAACTTGTATTCCAGAAGTTGCATTATTTCTTTTGCAATCTCTTGCCAGTATTGGAAAGAGCAAGCCCAGAAAATCTGAAAATGTTCACCTATTTTTTTTATACCACAATGCATCCAGCTTTCATCTGTCCCTAATAACCTCTTTGAGTACATTTAAATGTCGGAGTCACAAAATATCGCATTACTGTATATGGAGCTTGGCTTGGCTTTCCCATAAATCATTCCAGTCATCTTCAGATATTTCCAGGCCTGATTCCCTCTCCCATTTCTGTTCAACATAAACCATCAAGTAATTTGGAGTTTTGTATTCTATTGTATCTGCGTGATATTACTGTAGATGAATGTTATCTTTAATCTTATGCATCAATGGCTATATTTGGCCAGGTTAGGTTCACTATCCTCCGTTTGTTTACACAAGTAGTCTCTAACCTGGAGATATCCAAGGAAATCTTTCTTCTCAACGTTATATGTATTTGAAAGGTCTTTAATCTGAGCCATTATCACTAATTATAGTGCAGTAAGCTGCCACGCCTTAATATAACCAATGCCTAAACCGCATATCAACACCAGAGGGCTTAAACTCTGCATCGAATGCCGCTTATTTCGGTACTCTTGCATGCTTGTCAAGGTGAAACGTCTTAAACCATACCCTAAGGGCTACTTTGGTCCATTGGTTTGGTTTCTCCAGATAATAATCCATGAGGTGAAGAAGTTGCAAATTGATGATTTGATTGATGAATGATTCTAGGCACTCAAAGTTCACAGACAACGATTAAGATTCCTCCAAATTGTAATTTGCAAAAACAAATGTGTAGTATATAAACGTTTTTTCTAGGGGACAGGGTTGTTTGTGACTACTGGAGGGGTCCTGTCCCGAGGTTGGGAACCAGCAATTTAGGGAAGTGACAACAAGGAATCAAATCTCTGCTATGGGAAATACAACTTATTAGGGTATATTATTTGATATTAAATATTTTTTTTAGCAAGAGTAATTGACTCTTGGGTCTCATAGACGGAAGCTGGACAGCAGACTCCAGATCAGCTCTGACTCGTTGTTTTCCTCGGGTCTGTGAAATCTTGCAGACGCCGTTAGGGGCAACGGAGGACACAGAGGCACATGATTTTTTTCAGATTACCTGTCTCATGCACTACTGTCAGGATATAGTTACCGTTTTATAAAAAAATACTTTTTTAAATTATATTTGCTCCATTTCGACCTACTGCAGCTTTAAAGGGAGATTTGTCAAGTATTTAATACTCTTATCAAAATGGGAGTGGGCAAATATGCTGCTTTATGCAAATGTATGTGTATATTTATTATTGGAAATCAATTAACAACACAAAACAATGACAAATATTGTCCAGAAACCCTCACAGGTACTGCATTTAGCATAAAAAAAAGCTAAAATCATAACATGGCAAACTGCAGCCCAACAGACAACAACAGCTGTCAGTGTGTCAGTGTGCTGATTTGACTATGACTTGCCCCAAACTGCATGTAATTATCATAAAGTGAGCATGTCTGTAAAGGGGAGACTCGTGGGTACCCATAGAACCCATTTTCATTCACATATCTTGAGGTCAGAGGTCAAGGGACCTCGTTGAAATTAGCCATGACAGTTTTTCTGTCAAAATTTAGCGTAAGTTTGGAGCATTATTTAGCCTCCTTTGCAACAAGCAAGTATGACATGGAATCCAATGGGTTTGCTAGTTTAATATGATACCAGTATCTTCACTCTAGCTTTAAAACTGAGCCTGCTACAACCTAAAAATTGCAAGTTGCGTTAATAAAATTAGTTGCGTTAAAACAAATTTGCGTTCACGTGTTATTGCGTTAACTTTGACAGTCCTAATTATTTTACTCTATCATATCAGACCAAATACAATACATTATCATGCTAGCATGAACCCTGCAGCCTCACAATGATACATAAACTCACACGTCCTCTCCTTGCCTTGTGTCAGTGGCTCTTAATCCTGCGCCCCGTTTCATTAATCATCTAAACATGCCCCTCCATCACTTCCCCCCGGCACTTTGTAATACATACAGTAGCATCATACATCACAGCCACATGCAGGGCAGAGAAGTGGGGTCCAAAGGCGGAGGAGAAAGCTTGAGACAGAATACAGTTAAGTACACTTAAGCAGGCCTAATGATCAATGATGACATGATGAAAATGACACGGTCAATGAGTAATGTAATGATGTAGAAGAGGCTAATATTGTTACTTAAATTACTGTTAATGGCGGGCCACAAAAAATAGTAAATTACAAGAATGTATTGAGATCTATTGACTGGTGACAAATTAAAGGAAAAGTCTGAATAAATGGATGTACTTTTACTCGCATGGTTTGGGTCACTGCAAATCAATACAAAGTTATTCTGAGTGATCCTTTTTATTCCATGATAAACATTTCAATCATCCTCCTGGATTGCAAATCACCCATTCACGGGACACAAGGGGACACTAAATGCTGAGTATGAAAATTATGTGATTCATATTCTAGCCTTCAGAGTCACCAGCTCTCAAACAGTCTGAACACTTTCCATACCATAATCAAAACACCAAATAAGGGATTGTCTCTTAGAGGAATGGTGCTCCTCCCTCCAGTACAGCTCCACAGACTATTAATGCACAGACTTCACCTTACTAAGACACTTTATGTGGGGTTTTCCTTTAAACCCTCACCCATCTGTGTTTCTAAAGTCCACGTTGCTGTTTATTCACTCCCTCCCTTCTTGAGTTTAGGGATGCATCGATCAAACTTTTTTTTTCATAATACTGATCGTGTTTCCTCGGGCTATCTGTCAATACCGAGTACAGATCCAATACCATTGGTCTCTTTTCCCCAAGTTTAACATCTTTAAACCTCACTGAGCACAACTCATTGGCATTGTTTTCATTTAAAGGGGACATATCATAAAAAACTCACTTTTCCAGTGCTTGTGCTCATACATTTGGGTATCTGGAGTGTCTACCAACCCACAAACTGTGAAATAAGACAATTCACTCAGTGTTTTGTGGGCTGCCTGGATCAGAAAACATGTGATTCAACAAGCCATTCAGATTTGGCTCCCCTTCCTATGTCACATGGAGGCTCATTAGAATATATCACCCACAGCTTGAGAACCACCTTTGCAAAGTGGCAGCATATTTTTCTCACAAGCCAATCAGAGCAGACTGGGCTTTTTCGGGAGGGGGTCTTAAAGAAACAGGCGCTATAATGAAGCGTTTCAGACAGAGGGTGAATACAGGTATATTCAGGCAGACAGTATGAGAAAAATAATATGTTTTTGAATATTAAAGCATGTAAACATGTTCTAGTAGAAACCCAAAATACAAGTATGAACCTCAAAATGAGAATGATATGTCCCCTTTAAGGTAACATGAGCCCAGGGGTTGCTGCGTGAGTCGGTGGCCCATCGTAACTGAGTGAAATTGAATTTTGACAAATGGATTTGACAAAGCAACTGTATTTAATGTGGATGTGTCCCATCATGTCATGGACGATACCAAATTTGTTTAATAAGCTCAACCCAGAGACTCTTTTTGTGGTTATGCAATCAGTGAAATCACAGCTCGTCGTTTTCTGCAGAACTCCAGACAAGTCACCATGCAACTTTTAAGATCTTTATCTCTTCTGCTTTCATGCGTACTTTTTTTTGGACTTTTGCCTTTAGTTACACAACACATCGCAGAGAGCATGTTGAGAAAGAGCTACAGGCCTTTTTCCCAGCAGACATTTTGACTTTAGGCATAGTATTGGTATCGTCGTAGTAGGGCCCTGAGTCATAAATCTTCTTATTCACACCTGTGACTTTCCTACTTATGGAGTACAGAACCTGCCAAAGTCAAATCAATCAATCAATCAATCAGTAAATAAATGACTAAATAAACATGTCATTAAAGCGAGGGTAGGCAGAATATTTTTTGGCATCACTGGGCAAAAATTCCAAATAACCTTTCAGCATATTGTAATTCAAGTGTTCTGAGAGATAACTAGACTTCTTCACCTCCTCATGGCTCTGTTTTCAGGCTTTAAAAAATCTAGCCCGTGACGGGAGACTTAAGCCAATCACAGGTCATTTCAGAGAGAGAGCGTTCCTATTGGCTGTTCATTCAACGAAGGCAGCTGTCAATCACTCGCAAACTCCGAACAAATGGTCAAACTAGGCAACGCTGATCAATTATGAATCATTATTCTGTTACTGTAATGCCTAATTCTCGCCTCAAATGTTTTCAGAAACATCTTGTAGTGTACTGTTTAGCTGTAAAATGAGAAAGTTTGCTCTGGCTGGTGGGTGGTGCTTGGTATTTCCTCAACATGGCTCCCGGGTCACGAAGTTTCTTATTTTACAGCTAAACAGTACACTACAAGATGTTTCTGAAAACATTTGAGGCGAGGAAAAGCCATTACAGTAACAGAATATTGATTCATATTTGATCAGCGCTGCCTAGTTTGATCAGAGTTTGCGAGTGATTGACAGCTGCTCAGAGACGGCTCTGATTGGTTGTTTTCCTCCGGTCTGTGAAATCTTGCAGATGCCATTAGGATCACTGGAGGACACAGAGGCACATGATTTTTTTTTCAGATTATCGGTCTCATGCACTACTATCAGGATATAGCGTTTTATAAAAATAACATATTTGCTTCATTTCTACCCACTGCAGCTTTAAATGTAGCAAAAATAGTATTAAAAATAAATATAGCCATTACTTAATTGATTAAAAGTGACATAAATTGATATTTCTGTTTTAATATGCTTCTTTATTTATCTTTGTGTAAATTCCCTTATTTATTTACTGTTCTGTTTAATATACCTTTTTATTTATTTATTTTGTTGATTTTTATATTTATTTATTTATTTTTGCATTTATTTTTTATTTTTGTATTTATTTTTTATTTTCGCAGGTTTCGTCCTCCATACCTACTGCGAATGTCCTCTATGAAAAAGGCCTACAGTGTGATGGAACATTATCTATAATGACTGCATGGATTCTGTAGAGAGGAAGTGAACACGTTGATGCTTAAGTGGCCACTTAAATGAGCTGCTGGTCCTCTAGTTCCACATCTCTCTTTGTATCTTCTTCTACCAACAATCTAACTGCATCCCAGGTGTAAATGAGTCTCTGATTGGATGGCTAGAATAAAGACCAGCTGGGTCTTTGATCCTTGTTCGAAGCCTGTAACTGTTAGGAGAGCGAGACACGTTGAATGCAGAAGCGAGTATAAGGAGGGTGAAAGGGAGAAAATGATGTATAGTGAGATAAAGTGTTTTCAATTGAATTACTTCTCCACCAGTGCAGCTGAGACCACTCTCACACACACACACACACACACACACGCACACACACGCACACACACACACACACACACACACACATGCCACTCTCCAGCTGCACGTTAAACCTAAATGCTTGTAAAAACCAAAGCCAATCAGATCTCCTCCTGGGCGAGAGGGCAGGTGTTCAGCTGCGGTTGGCAGCTAATTTGGATGTGTGTGCACAAATGTGTGTGTGTGAATAATAAAGTGTGAGGTTGCGTGTGAAATCCACTTCAGCTGTCAGCCAGCCAGCCATCCCATGCATGGTGAACTTTCAGGGTCAGGTCATCCTCCGAGTACGGGCTCTGATTGGTTCCTGTGACCTGGTTGTGCGGTGGTAACCCAACACATACACACACACACACACACACACACACACACACACTTGTTCACATTCCCTAGAGGCTGGTGGTCCCTACAATGTGACGGTGTTAACAGTTTTTTATCCCAAAGTTATGATTAATACGAGTAGCCACAAAACCTGCACACATAGTCTCTCCATATGCACCCAGAATTGTAAAACTTTGTTTTAAGGAGACACTTTTCAACAGAGACGGATGGAGGATTGGCCGGCCTGAGGGGGGCAGTGTGGCTCTGTGGTCCAATGGGAGACAAGAGGTAGAAGAGATAAGAGATAAAGATGTCCCCACCTTGTAACTTTACCCCTTTTTTGTCACACAGCTTTGCCTCCTGCACATCTTGAGAGTAGGACCTATGTGTCACTCTCATCTTTTCATTCCCTTTTTTCTTCAAGATCTCATAAGCTCTCATCTCAGAGTACAGTGAAGAGAGATAGATCCTAAATATAACTTGTTGTGCATTCAAGGATTTTGGTTAAGCAGAAAGAAAAATAAAAAGTTCTGTTCAGATAGATGCATCATGCTTCGATGACAGAATGAAATGTAGCAAGTGTTTAGTGAATATAATTGAATGCTATACAGAATAATAACATCTAATAAAATATGCCCTCATAACCATCTCATGTCGAGGTGTTTTCCAATGCGCCCTCTTGCATATGCCATGTATCGGCAGCTCGGATATAACTGAAAACTGTCTCTTTCCTTGTTGATCTGTATTGCTCACTTTGTTGGGTCTTTGACATGTGCTCAACTCCCAGCTGATTTATTTCTGACAACTGCCAGTGAAGGCAGCATATGTGTGTGTGTGTGTTTCAGCAGAGCGAGTAGGAGACACATAGAGGGCAGAAACAGGAGACAAGGTCCTGTGATGTGTGCATCTGTGACAGATGTGCATGTAGGAAGCATGTCAAGGGGTGCACATGCACCAGTGACCAGCTCAGCCAGGTGCATGCATGTTCAGTGTAAATATGTGTGTGTCAGTTGGTGTGTGGTGTAAGCCTGAAGTCATGCCTTCATGCATGATGGAAAAAAAGTGCACACATTCCTCTTTGTCTCCTCACACACACACATACAAGTGTTGGATTAAAAGAACAGTCATATCATATTTGGGGAAATGCGCTTATTTGCTTTCTGGCAGAGATTTAGATAAGATCAATACCATTGTGACGTCTGTGTGGTAAATATGAAGGTTAGCTTAGCTTAGCACAAACACTGGAAACAGCTAGCCTGTCCCTGTCCAATGTTAATAAAACACGCCTACCAGCACCTCTAAGACTCACTGATAAACAAGTTACATGTTTAACGCATTTGTGCCCAAAGACTATATTTAGTATGATAAGGAAAAATGCCACAACATTTGTTCTGATTGGTCAAAAGTCTTGAAATTCGGTGCGGACATACTTTGGGCAAGTATCTAACAGTACAAATTAGAATTTTTTTGATCACATTAAAAATCACACTTTTATCAATGGTCAAAGTTAAAAATTAGGAAAAACGCTAACATTGTGTTTATCAAATGTTTTCTATGTGACATATTTTTTTTACACTGCAAAGGTGTGCATATCTTTGGTATTCAACTTGTTATGATTTCATAGATACCAAATACTTGATTGTGTTACTTGTAGTTTCTGAGATACAGCCATTTTCTTATCATGCTATATGTACTCTTTGGACACATGGGTTTTTTTTCGAAAAGATGGTAGAAAATGCCCTAGAATAAGCAGTAAACATGTAGGGATTTTTTTTAATTATTTTCAGTACACACATCTGAGGGACTCCTATCTACATATTCCATATAAATATTAGTTGCACAGAACTATTAGAAGTCATACAGTAGGTGAAAACATTCGCTTGAGGAGTCATTCTCTGTTAGTTTCAATGGTTTTCGATGCACTTTTAGGAAGTATATCTGTTTGCTTCTATTAAACCTCAGAACTTGCTTCTTTAAGATAACTACTGACTCTCAAATACATATAGGAACCGCCTCTCTCTCTCTCTCTCTCTGTCACTCTCTCTCTCTCTCATATACACACACACACACACACACACACACACACATGCACAATGAAGAGAACTGTGCATTAACCAATAGGGGCACTGAGAAACTGTATTTACTAATTTAGAGTTTGAAGTAGGTCTTCAACTTTCAACCTACTGATCTGCTGGGGTCTCACGACTCGGCTCAGAGGACAGATGGAGAGAAAATGTCTGACAAGAAAAAGTACAATGTGCAGCAGGTAATTGAACTATTTCAATCAGAAGATGGAATGGATATGGTAGAAATGTTCGTTGAACTGCCTGACAGTGAGAGTGGAGACGGTGCAGAGGATAGTGGTGATGAGGAATTTGGGACAGTTGACAATATATCAGGTGGATACTGTTGTTGAACTGATTTGTGAATTGTGAAACATGGAATCAACGCATGTGCACATATTTTAAGCACATTTGTGCTTAGGCAAGCCCAGAGAACATTTTCACCAAAGGAAATTTCAAATTTCAGTCGTGAGCACAAATTAATTGGCACAAAAAATCAACCTGTAAAAAGGACAATTCGCCATTTTACTGTGAGTTATGTACTGGATAATTTCTTGGCTGGGACCAATAACTTCCCGGAGTCACCGCTGGTTGCCTGGCAACTGCTCAAAGCCAAGAAATAGTCTGGCACACAACCCCCCTTTAAACTGCAAATTGCCGTTTTTACACTTTGGTTTTTGTACGGAATAAACAAACAAGACATATGTTAATTAGTAAGCTTTAGAGGAGGTAGTAGGGGGATTTTGGAACTGTTGGACGGAGACAGGCTAGCGGTTTCCCTGTTTCCAGAGTCGGTGCAAAGCTAAGCTAAGCGGCTGCTCACATTAGCTTCATATTCACTGTACAGACATGATCAGCAATCCTCTCTTTTAGCTCTGCCAGAAAGTGAGTTAAAATGTAAAAGTATTCCTTTAAGTGTAGACAAACACTCACATTCTCCTCTAACACTGTTTGGAGTCTATCATAGACGTTAGTAGACAGCTTATTTAAATTAAAGTATGTTTTCTTTCTGTCATTCTGTGAAACCAAATTTGTTCATGTGCAAACAGAAGTTGTTCTTTATTAGTTAGAGCATCAACTTTTTGAAATCTTATTTTAGTGATAAAGTTTTATAATAATAGTTACAGGTTGGTATTTTTTTGGCTGCCTCACTCTTGCCAATAACCTCACTGGACGCCGTCAGCTTCTGTTAGCATTCAAATATCCATATCGATCAGATGTAAAACTTGATACTGGAGTGTCTCAGAGCTCTAGTTTGTGCGGCAACGTATTGACTGGAGCCAAACAAAAAATGAAGCAATATAATGATCCGGTCTCAGGAACGCGTGCCCTGCACAGTAATTAACACTAAGCAAATTGATAGCTGTGAAACTGATGGGCCTTGATCAGCTACTAAAGGTCAGGACGCTGAGGAACTTTCTGTCTGATCCCAGTTATCTCTGTTCTGAATTCAAAATCCTCGTTTTGAGAAACCCAAAACAACTAAACTGCTCTGATCTGACCTTAGAAAAAGTTTTCCTTATTCCTCCTCATCGATAGCGACAATTTATTCCTGACACAAGGACACATTTTATCTTTGTGGTATTGTATTGTGTTTCTATTCCGAGGTGTTTTTTGATGTGTATTCCTCTGCAAGCACCCTACAGCGAGGATAAAGCCGGTAAAGGTATTTTTAAATCACGAAAGGAACGCTTACATGCTTCAGTTTTCACACCTCACATACTTTATATGTTGCATCATGCTCATTAAACGTGTGCCTGTCTGTGCACACATGTGTGCCATATGTTATGCTGCTTTAAAACTATATTAAAGTTTTAATATCATCACGTAAGACAAATGTATCGGAGATAAGAGGGGAGGAGCAAGAAATGTAAGGAATAAAATGGGGAAAAATTAAGAGTTTTCTATGTTTGTCATCCCCATACTTGGCAACCTTGAAACTTTTTCCAAACCAAAGCAATGGGGGTGGATGTCTTTATTTTGTCTCTTTATTTTTTCCCCCAGAAAAAAAATGTGAGTTTCAGAGGCTTTGTTTCCTGGTGACTTTTAAAGAATGAAAATAAAAAAATAATAAATACACTGCAACAGCATTTTTGGTTAAATAGGCATAGTTTTAATTTTCCTTTCAATTCTCAGGAAATAAAACTGAATAATTTGCCCCTCTGGCGTGAACTTGTGTGAATCTGTGGTATAAACAAGGCATATATTCATCAGTTTTCATTCATTCATTCATTTTTTGACCTTACTTGAGTATTTCTTTCTCTTGGTACTCTCCATTTTTCTCTTCTCTCACTCACTGAAGGCCACAGACACAATGTGATAATGGCACCACTGCGCTCTGAAACCCTAATTTCCAATGGCTTGTGGCCCAACGGTGTGATGGTACGTGTCCACAGCCTCCGTCCTTTCCCCGCTTCCCATTCATTGTCTATGTAAGTAGCCGTGCAATGCATTCTGGTAGCGTGGCAGCGCGATTCGAGAGACGGGGTGTCACGTTGGCTGCTCCTCATTTGCATAAAGTTGAGGCCTACGCTACTTTATGCAAATCACGGGTGTCCGACGCAACTCGCCGCCTCTGGAAACTCTTGAGAAACGTTTAAACAAAGCGTTGTCGATCAACGCAAAAATAAAGACAGATTTAGCAACTGCATGGCTTATTTCTCGCATAAAATGTTTTCAGAAACACGTTTCGGTGAATTATTTTCGTGATATAAGAGAAAAAAAGTTTCCAAACATGCCGACATGTTGGTTCCGATTTGAAAACTGGGAGCAGCAGCCCACGAGGGAAAGAATTTGTCCAAACAGGTGCATAGTGCCTTGTGTCTAGTGGCAGCCCATCAAGCGTCCAATGCTGGGAAACGAGGCGATCCCTCGCGATAAAAAACGCCGCTGTGGACATGTACCATAATGCTGTGATGTGTGGCGAGCGCAGCGCAAACCGCGCTGTGGTGTCGCGAGAAGCTCTCCTCCGCCGGGAAAAGATATTTGGTGTCCCTCTATTGCTGTCCGGGTGGAAACATATGGCTTATACACGCTGTACAGTACCAGAAACAGGTTGAGATAACGAAAAGGAAAAAAAGGTGTGAGAAATTGCCATAATACGGGAGAATTGTGACCCTGGGAGGAAAATGTATATATGGTGAAGGGATGGAATTGGTTGTAAGAAAAGAAAGTAGGTTTGGATAAGGATGAGTAAAGAGCAGCAAGAAGAGAGAGATGAAAAAGAGGAAAATTAAAGCTTGTGGTGTGTTTCCCTCCGGGCATGGCATCAGTTGTCTGTGAGATCTCTGCAACACCGTCCACACCCTGTAGACTGGAAGGGCCGGGAGTGAGTGCCTTTGGGCGTCCCAGTGTGTAAATGTGCGCAGTAACACAGGCCTGTTTATGCAAGTACAGGCATGAACAAACATTAAAGTGGTTGTTTATGTTTTTGAATCATCTCCTTTTACTTTTGGAGCAGTTTGAGCCCTGTTTCTGTGTTCCCCTCATATTTGCTTTCCTTTTATGTGTTGGTTATAATGTACAGTGTGCCTCCTCTTCCACAGTGTGACGCTGGATAATTGTGTGTGATTACAGGTGCACATGGGAAGAGCTTCAGAGCGCCATCCCTGAAGTCCGCTACGCAGCTCTCGGGGACCAGCTGCGAGGGCCCGGACACACGAGGAGCTGGCCAGCGTGAGACAAGGCAGAGCTCCAGATCAACTGTCCGCTTTGTTGCTGCAGGGATGACACACGGCAGGAGCTAAGAGATCAAGCATACGCACACACAAAGTAAGTAAAACAAACAAAACAAATCATAGACCCACAGACTCATCCACTGGCGAGCAGCTGGAGCCTTTCGTTTTGTATTTCTCTCTGCCCAGTCCACACAATGACCCTGAAATCATTGGTTATATTTCCCTTTTCTTACTTCAATAGTCTCGGTCTTTCTGCTTTCTCACTTACTTTTCTTCATTCTCCTTCCATTAAAGGGCCATGAAAGCCTAGACTGGGATTTTCACACCCCCTTCTCTCTGCTTGACTCACTAAAAAGTGATCCCTCTCCACGCCGATCCTCCCTTTCTCCCACTGGTGTTACACTTATCCCCACATCCCTCCCTGTCTCTTTGAATCCGCTACAGGTGTGACCTAACTCCTTACAATTCCCTCTTCATTCCCTTACTCGCTCCCTTTTTTTCACATGAAAGGCTTCCCGCTACCCTCGGCTCACCCCTGTTCCTGCTCTTTCTTCTCGGTGCACCCTCGCCCTCTCTTTTAGCCCCAGGAGATAGCTTGGATAACAGGTGGAGCCACTGGTTTTGGGGGATCAGGTTTCCATCTGCCTGAAATGCAAGAATGCAGCTTCACCCTGGGCTACAATGAAACCAAACAATAAACCACAAAGTCTCACACACAAACACAAAGAGAGTCCCACAAACCATCCAGCGAAGCCATTGTAAGCGTGTTCGATTAGAAAAGTGGACTTCTATTCATTCCGTTTAGTAGCTTTTAATGTTGTGTCTTTCTCTGTAATTATTTTTCTCAAAAACAAGAGGAGGCATACTATCGAGGTCAGGAAAGAGACGGGATAATTCCTGTGCACAAATGCGTGCAATAGCACGGCGCTCACACTGAGCTCTTTTCACAGCGACTGAGCAGTTCTACGCTCCGTATGGCCTTGACATCACACCATGGCGACAACCAAAGCCTCGACACAGATACGTCATATTGTCCCTTTATGTTTCTATACGCAACAGAGGTTATATGTGGTATTGATGGGGACTGCGCACTCTGACTAGGTGTGGCACACATGCTGTGTTGAAGCTTGATTCATATCCAGCAGCCTGCGGCAATTACATGATGGTGAAAGAGCAGTTTACAAAAAAAAACAGCCATTGTGCTGATGGGAACAAGACTTCTAAAAGCAGCGAGAATAAGCAATTGATGCTGTTAGTCAATGTCCCACAGCTATGCTTTAAAATCTGTCTCTCTCTGTCTGCAACCACTTTCCTATTGTGTGCATCCTCCCAGCACTCCACCGCTATGACAGGTCAGTTAATATTGACATTATCTCCCTCCACCACGATGACAGCTCAAGCTGCAGGAAGCCACTCATTAGCTCTGCATGCGCCTGTGTGTGTGCGTGTGTGTGTGTATGTGTGCAAGCACCATTGTGTTGATTACCGGGACAGAAGTCATTAGCCTAGTCAAACAGGTGTTAAAGAGACAGGGCACAGTCCCAATGTTTGCCTCCGCAAGGATAACACAGATTGGTGTCATCGTTCAGCCCGATCACAGAGACCTCTGCCGAGGTCATCGCGCTGCTGCACTGTGAGTGTGTGTGAAGAGAGAGCGGGGGGTACTTTGTGTGTGTGTGGATGTGTATTACTCATGTTGTGGGGACATAAATCTGTTTATACAGTCACATTGTGGGGACTTGCCAAAATACACTTCCCCATAATGTAAATCATTACATTTTAGATTGAAGACGTGGTTTAAGCCCCAAACACACCAACCCAACATCAGAAAACTAGCAGCGACGATGGCCCCCTGTTGAGTCACCTCACGTCGCCTTTGTCTGCCAAAAAGGTGCCCTCGAATACACCGCAAAGACTACAGCCGACAGCCAACTACCACGTATGTTCTGCGCCTGTGTGAGATGAAATAACTCTCCACACCAGCAGGCGGCGGTAGTCTGTATTTGTCATTCAAAAAGGGAAACCGGAAGACCGAGGACTGCGGATATACAAGCCGTTGTTATGATACGTACATGAAACAAAGCGGCGTCTGCCGACCATTTTCACACCACTCTCGCTCACCACTTAACTTCATTCAAGATGGCCTTGTCGTTGTGAAAATATCCGTGTATTGGAATGTTCAGATGAGATGAAGATGAGAAATGAGAAGAGCCTTCTGTGTTTTTCCTCTTGACTATACTTGCTTTGCTCATGTCTGTTTCTCTTCTCGTGCACTGATTCGTTTAAGCTGAACAGCCAATCAGAGTGATTTCTCTCACTGACAAGCTCCGACGCTGATTCAACATGCTGAATCGGCCGAAAAAACCTCCAAAACGGGCAGACTAGAGCCGATGGTGCGGGACATATCACAAAAACTAGGCCGACAGACGCTCACCGACGGTCGACCGTCAGCTTGGTGTGTCAGGGCCTTAAGGTTAAGGTAAGGTTAGGTTTAGGCAAGTAGTGTGTGTGTGTGTGTGTGTGTGTGTGTGTGTGTGTGTGTGTGTGTGTGTGTGTGTGTTTGTGTTTGTGTTGGACGGAGAGTACAGACTGTGAGGAGAGATATTTGTCTAACAGATGTAGATAGAAGCTTTGAGATAGATGTCCATGCACATGTCAGGTTAGATATTCATCCGAGGTGCACTTACAGAATGAATACTGTGTGTTCAAATGTCTGTGTGTGTGTGTGTGTTTGTAATTATATGTGTCTCTCTCTGGGTGAGAAGCCATAACAGGATGCTTTGGTGATAGCGAGCAATAGATGGATTGCGGGTAGAAAATGCAGTGGTAATTGTACTGGATACACAGGTAATTGGAAGCTAAATTGGCTTCAGAGTTGCAACCTGTGAGCACTCAGTCAGTCTGTGTATTGGAACCAGATAACCTGCTGTGTGTGTGTGTGTGTGTGTGTGTGTGTGTGTGTGTGTGTGTGTGTGTGCGTGTGCGTATGCGCTTGTGTGCATGTGTGTGCATGACTTGAATGACTAATAAGAACTGTTGCAAAATAAACCCAATAATGTTATGCAAAATGAATGCTTGATTTCAAGCCACTGCGAGTTTCACTTAAAACATTTTGTTTTATTAAATCTGACATTTACTGGCATTTATTTTACTATCAACTGTTTATGTGCTCTCTCTTGAGTTCTTGTTAAGGGTGATGGGCATGGATAACAAGGATTTCATTTGAGAATGGAGGTTCAATCTTGACCATGAGAACACATATTCTAAACTTAAGGTTCACTTACTAAGTTTTCTAGAGCCAGAGTTCTCTAGACCTAAGCAATGAACTCTGGTCATGTGATAACAGGTGGTTGTATACTGTATATATCCCTGTCTCAGCTCCAGTTGCTATAGAAGGCTAAGAGAGTCAGTTGAAGGCTCTGGAAAAACCTAGCAAGTGAATCTTGAGTTTAGAATATTTTGTCACAGGTAAGGATTTTATTGTATTTTTTTAATTTGTTTTATGCGCCACATGTCAACATTAAATGTAAAGGTTAATAATGGTACAAAGCGAGTTTGCAAAAGCGAATTTACAAACATTTAGACTCATCAGAGATTGTCTACGGTTCTATGCTACAAACATTTTCATGCATTCAAATGATCTTTTCATATTTAAGTCACTTGAAACTTCTTGAACCCAATCAGTGGGCAACTCCGGGGTCTGACAAGTGAAGCCGATGCGGAAGTGCCTTAAACTTGCATTCTTTCAGCAGGGGGCGACTCCTCTGGTTGCAAAAAGAAGTCTACACTGGCATTGGTCTATACTGTGTATTTATCCCTATAAAGTAAAAAATTAAGTAGATGAATTAATTAAATGTATTTCTCCATTAAAAACAATGAATACATTGAATATATTTAGTGAAAACACATCTCCAGTCTGATAGATTTTGGTGAAAATTTGAATCTTTTTAATATGAGGCACGTGTGACTGCATCACCCTAAAATATGAGCATCTTATTCATTATCTCTAGAGTTAACCCTGGCAGTATATAGGCATGTCTTAGTTCTGTGGTTTTTAGCTGTGGGTGAGTTGTTTCTTTTTGTAAATATTTATAGGGCAGAGTGGATAACTGGTAGGCTACTAAATACGAATAACTGAATGGTATTTTAAACTTTCCTTCAAAATCTACTTTTTAAAGGTTTTTTATCATATAAAAATCTAGCCTGATACACCAGAGGGTAAAATATGGACAACTTATTACCTCGAACATATTACTTTATGAATTTCCAGCCGTCTTTCAATTTATGATTCGGGTCAGTTCTGAAGAATATTTTTCCCTGCAGCTAAATGTGTTAAAATGCTGCTTACATTCATTCACATAACATTACTGCAATATCCATGACCTGCCTCCATTGGAACAGGACAGACTGGAAGAAAGTAAATGAGACAGCTTTATTAGAATAGGTTCGGGAGAAGAGCGCTGGGAATTTGAAAGAAGCCAGAAACAGTTTGAAGAAGTGGAGGTCAGAGGTGACCAGGCAGGGGCATCATTATATTTAGAGCTTGATAATATATTCCTTTTCAAAAATACCTTGCCCAAACTCAAGGGCACCGCACAAAGTGGGACGGGAGGCTGTTTAAAAAAAACATCATGGTTACAAACAAATGAAAGTAGCTCTGTAAAAAAGACAAAAGCCACAGTTGTGCCTGAGCAAGCTTTGAAGATTGGGAAAATGGTGACGGTATCATAGCAACTGGCAGACGTCCAAAGTTTAGGAGCAGTCTGTCACTGTCTCCAAACACGTTGCTGCTTGCCTGGTGTGGAGATAGGTGGAGGTGAATGAGGGGCCGACAGGGAGGCCGAAGACCACTGGGTGGGCAGAGGGGCAGGAACAGGTCGCTGAATGTTTTGCACCTTGTATGTGAAGAAAAGCATCTCAGAGGAAATGCAGAGTTTGACAGGGGAGTTTTTTGGTATTGAGCAGTCAAGCAAAATATGGTGAAGACCAGATGTCTGACATATGGAAAGCAATTAAAGGCCTTGCTGGTGCCACTACACCGAGTTCTCGGTTACATTTGTGACAGAAATACGGATGAGTGACAAAACCAACATAAAGTTAAGGTGCTGGGTCACCTCAAGCTGTCAGAACAGCTTCAATGCACCTTGGCATAGTTTATACAGGGAACTTTACTTTTCTTCCAAAACATGTTCCTCACTGTCACTCCAAAATCTCCCATAGATTGTCAGCAGGGTTAAAATCAGGGCTTGTGTTGTTTTCACATGTCTTCACTAGGGCTGCACGATTTTGAAAAAGATATGTAATTCTGATTATTTGAACTAATATTGCAATTGCGATATGAGTAAGGAGTGCCGAATCGCCCCGTTGGGGTTTATTTCACAACAATGACCCGCTATCTGTACATTATCCTGCTTATTACATGGCAACTTACTCGAAATCAATAATTTGACACAAAAATGGTCCACCAGAGTTCAACATCAGAACTGAACCCATAGCAACCGTCTGTTATACATAGCAACAGTCTGTTATTAAGAAATAACAGACCGCAGAACACTGTGATTGACCAATCAGAATCGAGTATTCAACAAAGTAATAATTTGGGATATAAGAGGGAATGGTAATTTTTTTACATCATTAGTAGTTCGTTTATAGCCTAACGTTAGCTTTTTACTTCTGGTGATTGCATTCACACTTCAAAAAATCATTAAAGTGGTGTTCATATGTGGAGATTATCCTCCTGAACAAAACGTGTAAGTGTCATAAATGTTTGACACAGAGCTTATTTTCAACAATAATCCAAAAAGCCAATGGAAAAATCCCATTGGCTTTTTGTCGAGGGATCCAGGACGATGCTAATTTCCTGGTTGGTCTTCAAAAATACGTCATCCCTGTAGCAGTCTATGTACTGTATTACCAAATAAGAAATTTACTGAAATGTTCAAATCAATGATGTGTATTACTACAACAGGATCTCTAGGAGTTTCCTTACATTTAAGAGACTTTTTAAGTTTTGATAAATAACTTTTATCCTTAAGTTTTCGAGTAGGAGTAAAAGTGAAGTATTTTTTACTTTCACTTTCTCCAAAATTTAACTTTTAGCAGTTGGATAAATATGTGTCCTGGTGACTGGAAAGGCCATAGCACATCATTCACGAGGCATCTGCATTTCTTCCATTAAACCACTCTTGTATTGATACTTTTCCCATTAATTTGTATAAATTATAATATAGTTACTAGAAGATGGGGGATTTTGGTGTTTTAATGTGGAATCCAGAGCAACCTCTGAGGTTTGGCACTGCAGACTGAGCGGCATGAACATTTCATGGAAACTAGTTGCATCATAGCCACTTAAATTACTGAAACAGAAAGTTGCAAGCCAGTTGCCAAATGAGACTGGATGGAAAGATAAATGGATGAGCTGAGGTGAAGGTGCTTGAGGAGAACGTGCCGGGGACAGCTAGACGGCGTGGGGAGACTATTTGGCCACTCAGAGGATGGAAAAGTCTGCCTCTGAGGATTTATTGAGGCAATAAAAGATAAGGTCACTGTGTTGTAGGCTTTAATATTAATGTGCCATTTAATGACCCTCACCATGGAAGAAACTAGGTTATCAGTAGTAGGCTACTGAGATATACTGTAGCTCTGGGCAGTTATTTTGTAATGGAGCATGTGTGTAGCTGGACCACCAGTGGGGTATCAGAGACTTCCTCTTCAGTAAAATAACATAATAAAAGTTCTTTGCGGTAATTAATGTGGAAAAACACCATGGCTTTATTCTTCTCTTTGTAGTCCAGCCAACTACTTTGACACACAAATTCTCTATTAAGTGATATATAATAATAATAATAATACATTTATTTATATAGCACTTCTCAAAACAGATGTTACAAAGTGCTTCACAAGACAATAAAAGCAGATAAATAAAGTAAAGGATATGGTAACTGTTAAAACAGAACATCAGACAATAAAAGCAGATAGAGTAAAACAAATATGGTAACTGCTAAAACAGAACATCACAGAACATATCAATAATAATAGAAGTGGTAAAATGGTAAGACAAGTTGATAAAACAAATATACAGTATATATACATAAATGTGTATAAATGTACACATGCATCCAGAAACGGATGTATACATACATATATTTATACCCTTCTACTTATAGGAATGCTATCCTAAAACAATGTGTTTTCAAAAGTTTTTTAAAAGTGGATACAGAGTTAGATGATCGTATCTCTATAGGAGGTGCATATAATTATATATAATAAAAAAAAACTAATGATGTGAAGATCCTTAATACTATGAATGGAATGACTGGTTATCTATTTTAAAATAACATAATAAAAGTTCTTTGAAGTAAGTAATGTGAAAAACACCAGGCTTTATTCTCCTCTTTGTAGTCCAGCCAACTACTTTGACACAAATTCTCTATTAAAGGGACTGTTTGTAACTTTTTACACGTATAAATCTACCGGGTCGGTGTCCCATGTGCGCTTGCATATGCGCGCTCACGTGTGGCTACACTGTTCAGACAAGACTCCAACACAAACTACACGGAAGCACCAAAATCTCAAAGTTATATCTGGTGAAGCCCGTCTGTTAAAGTGTTAACTCTTCCTGCTCCAGCCCCCCGACCACGGCCAGAAGACACAGGGGAGACCGTAGCTTTGGTCTCCAGGACCGGAGTCTCTGCTCCTCTGCCTGCTTGCCTTCACTCACACACCGCACGCGTTCTCGCGCTCCACTCTTACGTGCATGCGCGCACACTACACACTGCAGAAGAGTTAGTTTAGCTATGAGAATATCTAGTGAATGTACAGTGGACGTTTGTGCAGAAATAAATGCCGCAGCTCCTCCAGACAAACAGAGGTGAAATATAGAGTGATATTGTGGTTTTAGCTGACGTGTGTCGCCTCACTGTTTTGAGCGATGCTCGTTCATGTCTATTTAGAGCGAGCAAGCCCGATCCCGACGCTGACTTTCGTTGACTTAACGGCCACAGGTGTCGCTGTAAACAAGCATTTCTGAAAGTTACAAATAGTCCCTTTAATACTATGAATTGTTGACTGGTTGTCTATTTTTTTTTTTTTTTAACAATGTCTTTATTGTTTTTTTTTGTTGTACAAACATCAGCATTATTATGCAATATATTCAATACAGGATTTACTTTAACAAACATAACATACCCCACACAGCCACCCGTTCTCTGTTAACTTTTCCCTTTCTTACAGGGCCAAAATCAATATACAGCTTCACAGTATCAATCATACATTTAAACAGTTAAATGGCTGGTTATCTAGTCATATTATTTCTTTATATTAATCTTGTCTCTAGGTGGAGGCTTCAGATAAGCCCAGTGTTTTTTTTGCCTCTTCCTGCACTGTATATTATTCATTTTTGTTATGTTATATAGTCTTAAATTGTGCAAAACAAATAAACAAATAAACAAATTATCTATTTTGAAAAAAAAAAAAATTCATCCAGGAAAAAAAAATTCATCCAGACACTGTGTGTGTGTGTGTGTGTGTGTGGGGGGG
Organism: Adelosebastes latens; assembly: GCA_916700685.1. NCBI lineage: Eukaryota > Metazoa > Chordata > Actinopteri > Perciformes > Sebastidae > Adelosebastes > Adelosebastes latens. The sequence continues at coordinate 31,753 of CAKAKR010061944.1, read as the reverse complement.
GTTTCGCTTCTCTCAGTGCTGGCATTTGGCCCCGCCCCTTTAAACTCAGACTGACCAATGGGAACAGCGGGAGCACTCGGCTCGACCAATCAGCAGCTACGGATGATAGTGAATGGAAGTTTAGTTGTTTGAGTTTGGGATAGAAGATCGAGGGAGAGATTAAAAAAGGAAGAGGTTGAGCACGAAAAACGGGGATATTAGTGGAAAAAGTACATACTTTTTATATATATTGGCTTGTTTGCTTTCAGAAAAGACTGCAGTTGAATATTCGGCGAAACAAGAGCCCCCCCTCTCTCTCTTTCTCTCCTCTGAGTGTGGTGGAGGAGGGTGGCAGGTGTTCAGTTGAGGGAGAGACGCATCGCCTCAGTCGGCTCCCAAAGCTTCAACAGGGTGTCAAGAGAACGGAGGAAAAACGGATAAAACGCCGCTAACTGTAGCTAAAAACTCCCGTGAGTATAAAGGGAAAACGTTACGTGAATTAACCCAAGTGGACGGCTGTGGAGGACCGTTGAAGACTGGATAAAACAAGCGAAAAGGCTCCAGTGTCGCAGTAGCAGCAGCAGCAGCAGCGGTGAGAGTAACGTCTCTGTAACGGCCGTTAGTTTCAAACCGACGATTTAACCGTTAATTCTTTCTGGCGTGAACTAACTCCTCTTCTTCTGTATGTAAGTTACAGACAAAGATAAGAAGAGAAAACTCTCACTTTGTTGCTGAGAAACTTGTTTTTCTTTTGTTTTTTTTTGCTAACCTGTTGTGTCATTTTTTTTCCGTGTAATCCGAGACCCCGGCGGCGCATTACGGCAAATTACCGTCTCTGGTATCCGAGAGAAGAGCACCAAGTCTGGGAGAGAGTGAGGTGGAGAATTCAACCCGGGTTAAACCGACAATTAGGATCTCTGACTTCAGATAACAGCTTCTCCATCACCACTATACTCTCTGTGCAGTTAGTTTGCACTTCAAAAAGCAGGGGTATTCATATTAGAACACACATGGAGGGATAATTGACGTGTTTTCTCTGTTAATACAACCACTAAATGATCCGCCGGACAAATCCCCGGTGAAGACATCATCAAAAACAAGCTTGGATTTGAGGTCGATAGCAGCAGCAGTAGAGAATAAGCCGATAAGTCTAAAAAAACACACACATACACTCAAATGTATTAATTCCTTTTGCTCGGATCAATCCAGATGAAAATGAGGTATCGCAGGATGCAGGAACACGCCGCCACAGCAGAGATTAGAGATTACCGCGCCGTTACACCGTAAAAAGACAGACACTATAGTGAGGGAAAGTCTTTCTGCTCCCTCCTTTCACTCCTTTCCTCCTCCTCCTCCTCCTCCTCCCGCTGCCTGCCTGCTGAGTTTTGAACCCCGGAGCTGGGGGAGCTTTTGTCGGCAGTGACAGCGGTGAACTCCCGGAGCTCCGAGCTTTCGCTTCGCTTTCACCGGCTGCTCGGACTTGTTCCCATCCGAGAGAGTTGCAGCAGCAGCAGCAGCAGCAGAAGAAGAGCACACAAGCGGACACGGACACTGGTGGTTCCCTCTTTTTCCCTGCATGATGAAACGGGGGATTTGCTGCCCTGAGGTGTCCCCGGAGCGTGTGGAGGGACCCGCAGCAGCAGGGAGCCGGCAGAAGGTGATGGGCATCATGGGGACGGCCCGGAGTGGGAGTGGGAGCCGGTGTCCACCTCTTTTTCTCCTGCTCCTTCTCGCCAGCAGCTGCCACATGTTGCACGGACAAGGTAAGAGCTTTTTACTCCCAGGAGTCCTGAGTTCAAATGTCAGATGATGCATTAAAGGTCCCATATCGTGCTCATTTTCAGGTTCATACTTGTATTTTGTGTCACTACCTCTGTAGTACTACTACTGTAATGTTAAAAAAAACCTTTATTTTCCTCATACTGTCTGCCTGAATATGCCTGTATTTACCTCTGTCTGAAACGCTCCGTTTTAGCGCATTTTGATGGAATTGCAACAGAATTGCGTTGCTAGACAACAGCTTGGGTCCATGTGTACTTCCTGTCAGTTGATGACATTCACATACACTACAACAGGAAATAAACTGGGACACATTTAGAATGTTTACATTTAAAATTATGTCAAGGGTCTAAATATTGTGTATTCGTGACATCACGAATGGGCAGAAATCCTGACAGCTTGTTTCAAATGCAGAGTTTCTGAATACGGGCTGTGTGTATTTCCCTGTGGATTGAGTGTTTCGATACTTTCACAGTATTTATATAGGACTTAAGCCTGCTTTATAATAAAAAAACATGAAAATCTCACTTTTTTATAATATGGGACCTTTAAAGAATATTTATATTGATATTTAAATCCATTCATACTCTATAGGTGTTTTTAAAGGGTGGCATTGCACAAAGTGTAGGGTGTGAAAACACTTGCTGACAGACTCATTTGTCACTGGGACCATGGTGAACAGGGGGACTCCTACACTGGAAACAAGGATGTGATTTATTAGAACAAGTATAACAGTTTGCCTATTGGTTGGGATGTGTCCCTGAGGGAGGGTAATACAGATGGGGGTGTTTTTTATTAGGCCAACAACAATGTTTTACTGTAAATTAAGTCAGGTTGATTGTCTGTGGGGGGAGGCCCCTACTACACTGCATGTGTAAATTATTGTTATTGTTGCAATGCATAAATTGCAGGATGATGATTGTGGGATTAAGGTATTGAGGATATGTTTGGGAGGGGTGTTACAGTTTTCCATGCATTGATAATCCCCCTCTTAGTCAATGACCTGCTTAACTACAGCGCTTGATTTGGCACAAACACACAGTGTAATCATTTATGTTGTGCTGGCAGGTGTCCAGATTAGTGTGTGTGTGACTTGTGGTTGCAGAAGGTTTACTGTGAGGAGTAATTGTTGAATACAGCATCAGGAGCTGTGTGTGAAAATTGTGAGGTTTTTTTCCAGCTGTAGAGAAAGTGATGGAGAGAAATTGTGGTGTGTTTCTGTGTGTGTCTTTCGTATGTGTGCATGCACCTCATGGGATCGTGTCAAAGTGCCAAAACAAAAGCACAGAAAAGGTCAGGCTGGTGTCGGCACACAGTTTTTCTCTGGGTCACAGATGGCGTGGTGGGCTGAATGTAAGGCTGAGACTTTGGGGTTATGTGGAGGAGGGGCCACTTAGGAATGTCTGTGCATATATATATGTGTGTGTGTGTGTGTGTGTTAGAGGTGGGGGTGAGCTATTTGTGAACGCATGGAGAATATGTGTGCTGTTAAGTGCAGGAAGGTAGAGAAGGGAGAGAAAGTCAGGAGAAGGGAGGCAGCGTGGTGAAGAGGAGAAGGAGGGAGTGGCAGGGAAAGGGGGTGAGAATAAGAAATGGAGTGGTGGGGGGGGTTAGAGAGGGAATGCGGCGCAACGCGCTTGTCACTCCGAAAGCTGTGTCTGCAGTTCAATCGATGATGACGGTATGACAACACCTCTGTGTGTGTCAAAAGTTGCTCTCCTCTCCCTTCTTTTCCCAGTCGTCACACTCTCCCTCTTCCTCCCTCGCTATAGGTGTTGGGGAGGAGGTGGGAGACGAAGGGATGGTGTGGCTGCAGAGTCAGCTCCTTTCGTCCTCCTTGTAATGTCAAGGTCTCAGCACCCAAGTTACCACAAACTCCCCCATTCCCCACCCTCAGACACACCAACTCCTTCCAGCTGTCTTGGCTCAAGGGGCGGGGGGGTGGGGGGGCGGGACGCCCTGCTGCGAAATGCCTATACCCCAGTATGGTTGGCAGGAGTTGTGTTTGTATATGTGTGTGTGCTGGGGGGAATTGGAAATTAGTGAAACAGATGCGGGATGGTGGTGGAGGTGGAGTGGGGGTGGGGTTATTGATTTGATAAGCTGTGCCAGGCGGCCAATCGAAGGCTGTAGATTTTCCAGGTTCCGACCCCTCTATCCCCAGCATTTATTAGGACGTTTTATTTTAGGAGGAAAAGGATGAAATTCATGAGCCAAGGTTGATCCTCCTGATCTCTCCCCGCCCCTCTCGCTCCCTCCTCCCCCTCTGTCCCTCTCCCACTCTCTCCCCCTGTCTTCTCTCAGTCAATCGATGCCCACACCCCTCCTCATAAATGTGAAGCTTTATATGAGCCAACTCTCGTCTCTGGGAGCACATTTAAATAAGCTCATCGATCTTTCATTTTAGAGTTTAAGTGACGGCAGCATTTTACTGTCTCTCTCCTCCTCTTCCTTTCCTCCTCCCCCCTTTCCTCCACCTCTCATCTGCTCACCTCTCCACCCTCCCTTCTTTATTCATAACTTATCCCCCACCACCACCCCACAGCCTCCCTGTCACTGAGTGGCTTCTGCTCCACAGCTGTTTGACTGATTCACATTTCCAGGATGGATACACAGAGAGCCTCATTCTAGACTTTATATTCTGACTTAGGTCAAGGATGGGTCACATTTAGTGTGTTTCAAAATGTAAATTATATTCTATATCACTAACAGACAGAGTCCAGAATACCTCAATACTTCGCCAACTGTTCAGGATTGTCTGAAAATAGTCTTGTGTCATTTTGATATCCATGGAGTTTCATCCAGATTTTCAAACATTTTTAGAAACCCAAATCACAGAGGACCACATAATACTTAAAATTACATTAAAACATGAACATGTTCAAAGTCGGAAGGGGTTCACATAACAACAGCGATATGGACCATTAGGTTTGTAATACGTGGAGAATGATTTTGTCCCAGTTGCTAATGTGGATAATGATAATGGTCGATAAGTAGCCCATGTGTAATGAAAAAATACTGCTGGTCGTCATTATTGCTAACCTTGCCCAAGGTAATTGCATTAAAATGTGGCTTGAGCATCCCAGCTGTAAAACCATTGCACGTCTTTCTTGTCTAAAAAATAAATTGTGGATCACAATTTTTCAGGGCTTTTACTAAAGTTTACTTTCCTACCATGAATTGGAAAGTTTTCTTCAATTAGGCGAAGCAAAGACTTGCTGACCCACTTAGTAGATCTATCAGTGTGATTAGGTTTGATATGACACTTGTCATTGGCTCAACTAAGCCAGAGCTTGATGCTGATTGGATCACTGGGCATGCTTAAGTGAATTGAGGTCACCGATAGGACATTTGGATGGTGGGCTGGGAGAGTTCAGAGCGTGATGTCAAAACCCAAATCAAATAGACTAGCATGCAGCTTTACACATGTGCACACACACACACGCACGCACACAAAGTCCTTCTCTCTCATCAGTGTCAAACAGTTAAAGCAGACGTGGAAATTTGCGTAACCATGTTGTAATGAGGAGAGGGTAAATGAGAAGCCTCGTCTAACTGATTATCATCGTCCATGCTGCACAACCTTACCGTGACTTTTCCACCTCTCTCACACTCATGCAGGGTCTGAAATTAGCACCCGCCAAATGCGAGTAAATTGTTGGTAGTGGTGGGTGAAATCGTCAGGCCATCCGCCACTTTGGCAGGCAGGGGAAATGCTGGGGTCGGGAATAGAGAATAGGTTCCCGTTGAGAACAGGTTCCTAGTTTCCTTGGCATCTCATGTCTCCGTGACGATCGATTCCTCTGTATTGATGCTTTCCAACAGTTACTCATGCACAGTGACGCATACGCACGCTGTATCATGTCTCAGTTTGTTTGGGACCGGAGCCATGGTGGAGAAAAAAACCCTCAAAAGCGTGGCGCTACTACTACATTGTGAACAACAAATCTGCGTTGAAATCAACAGGGGGAGAGCTAGTTAACGTTATCTGTCATTATTACACGGCTTTGTTGAATACTCGATTCTCATTGGTCAATCACGGCGCTCTACGGTCTGTTATCTCTTTATAGCAGACCGTTGCTATGGGCGGACCGTTTTTGTGTCAAATTATTGATTTCTTAAGTAAGTAGCGGTGTAATAAGCAAGATACTGTACAGCTAGCGGGTCATTGTTGTGAAATAAACCCCTTCAGGGCGACGTCGGGGTCCGCGGAGGAGTGTGGTATCGCCCTGTCGGGGTTATTTCACAACAATGATCGGCTCGCTGTACATTATCCCTCTGTAAAAATGAGTATTGGGCGAAGGTAAATTCTAACTTTATCATGATGCGTTCAAATGTAATCTCGTAAAATTAAGTTTTTGGCAAGAAACTTGATATCACAGCAATATAAAATAGATATAAGGGAGGGAATTATGACCTGTTTAACTTCCTAACACTAGCTCTAAGCAGCTTATAATACATCATTAAAACTACTAATGCCAAGAATTATTTAAATCAAAGCAAATATTTCAATAAAAATACAATCATTTACTTCCTAATCTTTTGAATTGTGTGTTTTTATAACTACTATAGATGACAATAACAAAGTACAGTACAGTACTGTGTACAGTACCCTCTCACCCCTGAAAAATAGGGCTCCCCCGAAAGCTACGGTGTAATTCGAACACTGTAATTTACCATGCATATAATGTTTTTTTGTGTTAAATATATCAAAAATTAAATGACATCAGATCTAAAATGTTATTCCTTCATTTAGCACATAGATCTCAAAAGTGGCAGATAACATTTCTGAGTGGCAGACCAAAAAGATTCTTGCCTGCCACAGTGGCAGGCAGTGAAAAAACTTAATTTCCAACCCTGCACTCATGTGAAACTTATGTTTTTACATTTTTTTTTATTATCTTCCACTGACGGTCTCATTTGGCAACGTTTGCTTGCGGCTCATGAAAAACAATATTTTATAGAACAGTTGTGAAGCAATTTGTATTAGAGGCTGTTTGACACAAGAAGTACTGTAACACGCTCCATTGCTTCAGCATGCAACCTGAGGATTCTGATGTACTTTACATTGTAAATTTACTGCTTGTTACACAACAGTTATACATATGTTTTTTCTTCGCCCACAGACATGATAGTTTAATGAGTTGCTCTGTTGTGCTGGCAGGTGTCAAGGTTAGTGTGTGCAAAAGGTTGATTGTGTGGAGTTAAATACAGCATTAGGAGCTATCTGTGACAACTGTGCGTTGCCATGTTTTTTTTCTTCCTTTCCAGCTATAGAGAGAGAGAGAGAGAGAAACTGTCTATTCGTGTGTTTCTTTGTGTCTTTTCTATGTGTGTGTGTGTGCACCTCATTGGTACACAGTTATATGTTCTTTCGATCGCCCACAGACACAAATTTAATCCCACATTCAAGTAGATTTAGAGGAGGAGAGCAAGCGATGGAGGGGAAGACAGTGTGGATGTGTCTGTGTGTGGGAGCGTGTGATAGACGTCAGGTTAGTCAGGTGACAGGTCTAAGAGGAAGTGAGGTCCCTGGTCGACTCCCTTATTTCCTGTCTGTCAGGAGGAACAAATCACCACACTTCCACAGCCATCTGACACTTTACGCTCTGTGAGTGTCTGTGTGTATGGGAGGGACAGACTTGTGTGTGTCTACCTACTTGTCTATGTGTGCAGACTGCATACAGTATGTGTTGCTGGCAGGTGTGTGTGTGTGTGTGTGTGTGTGTGTGTGTGTGTGTATGTGTGTGTGTGTGCGTGCGTCAGATTGATGCTAACCCTCTATCAGTCCTAAGTGTTTTCTTCTCACAGCAGAAGAAGTGGCAGCTATAGAGAAGCAGCGAGAGTCTCCTGATAGAAAATAATCACCTGTGTGTGTGTGTGTGTGTGTGTGTGTGTGTGTGTGTGTGTGTGTGTGTGTGTGAGAGAGAGAGAGAAAAGTGGTGTGTGTGCGTACAAAATAGAGAGCAGCAGGTGCATCTAGCCCATCTTCTTTTGTTCTCACACACACTAGTTCATATGACTCTTTTGGTGTGCCTGTAAATTGTGTCGGTGAGGTCATTAAGAGGTCGGGTGGGTCACGTTTCCCACTCCATCAGTCACTATGACTGTGGTCAGTTCAAACTAGCACAACATATTAGATATAAGGTAGAGATCTAATTGCTAAAAGCTTTGTGTATGTGTGTTAGGGAAGTGTCTTCACGTGTGTGTGTTTCTGCCCAGTCAGAATGGTTTCCCATCTTTGTTAAAAGATGCATTTTATAGGAGTTTTCCTCCAAAACATCCTTCAGAGCTTTGAAATATGAACCAAGTGGGAAACACTCTAGTCTCCCTCTGCCTCCCTCTCTGTCATGCTTCTTTCTGCTCTTCATTTTTTTGTGATTTTCCGTATAGCTCCTCTTCTTTTTGGTCTCTCATCCCTCCTACCCTCCTCGGCTCCCCATAAGGGACTACAGAATCTATTGCTGCAGGCCACACAGGTGGAATGGAGGCTGTTTTGCTGTTTAGGCCTTGGTGTTTATTATGTAAGATAGGGGGAGGAGGTTGTTATTGATCTGCTGTCTGTATGTGTGTGAGGAGCGAGGGAGGGGTGGGGTAAAGCACAAAAGCTTATCTTGTACTTTTCAAGATTGTTCTACAGAGAGACATCCAAATAAAGCAGAACGCTTGCAAAACATGAACTCTATTGATTGACTGAGCTGCAAGACATCACAAAGCAAAAAGACTGACACATATCGAGATTGGCAGACACACAGAAAGATAAATGCACACATTCACAACTTTTGTTTGTTAACTTCAGCGCGTAGATACAGTTTAAATTAGGGCTGTCAATCGATTTAAATATTTAATCGTGATTAATCACTCCTTTATCTGTTCAAAATGTACCTTAAAGGGAGATTTGTCAAGTATTTAATACTCTTATCAACATGGGAGTGGACAAATATGCTTGCTTTATGCAAATGTATGTATATAATTATTATTGGAAATCAATTAACAACACAAAACAATGACAGAAACTCTCACAGGTACTGCATTTAGCAAACATGGCAAACTCAAGCCCAACAGGCAACAACAGCTGTCAGTGTGTCAGTGTGCTGACTTGACTATGACTTGTCCAAAACTGCATGTGATTATCATAAAGTGGGCATGTCTGTAAAGGGGAGACTCGTGGGTACCCATAGAACCCATTTTCATTCACATATCTTGAGGTCAGAGGTCAAGGGACCCCTTTGAAAATAGCCATGACAAAAAAATGACTAAATTTAGCATAAGTTTGGAGCGTTATTTAACCTCCTTCCTGACAGGCTAGAATGACATGGTTGGAACCAATGGGTTCCTTAGGTTTTCTAGTTTTATATGATACCAGTATCTCCACTCCTAAAAATTGCAAGTTGCCTTAATGTGTTAAAGAAAGTAGTGGTGTCAAAATGAATTTGCGTTAACGAATTATTATCACGTTAACTATGACAGCCCTAGTTTAAATCCATGAGTGGATTTAATCCACTTAGTGGTTCCCCCTAGACTGTTATTAAATATCACTTGTGACAGAATTTAGTGTCCACCTGTCATTAGGTTTAGTCTTGTATATGTCCCTCTTAGACATGGATGGCTGACATTCATGGTGGGATTTGTATTTAGAGCTGTAACGCTTAGTTGATCGACAAAAAGTTAACCAGCAACTATTTTAATAATTGTTTGAGTCATTTTCAAACAAAAAGAGCAAACATTGTTTAATTCTAGGTTATTAAATGTGAAGATTTGCTACCTTTCTCTGTATTTTAAACATGTAAATTAATTGTGCAAATTAGGTTTTTGGAGGAACAGGCAGCTCTGAACAACTTTGGTTAAGTGCAAAGAGGAACCAAATTAATTCACTCATTGTAAGAGAGGAACATTCCTCTCCTGGTCTGACCCTGAAAACAATGTAACATTTTGTAATGTCGAACATCTGACATTTGGCTTTAATGTTAAATACTTACATACATCTTGAAACGTTGAATTAAACAAGATGGTGACCTACAAATGCAGGTTTTGTGCAGCTTGCCTGAGGGCTCTCACTGCGCCCAAAAGTAATAAAGCAATATTGTTTGAATTCGCTAAATAGGGATCTAACTAAGTTAAGTCAGGAAGAGTCAAAACAAGACTCTGGCTGTTGCTGTACGGTTACACTCTAATTTAATAGGACCTCTGGCTATTGTGAAAGCAGAATGGCTACAGGGAGTTGTAGTCTGAAGAAAAGTTATTTTCACTGTTGAGGAGTGACATTGTGCATGCCTAGCAGACTGCAGTTAATAAAGGATCTGCTGCACTCACACCTTCATGGAAATACAACACATTTACTTGAAATAAATGTTTGAATATTACTACATTTTTATAACCCAATTAAATTAGCTAGTTATATAAATAAGTTATATTAATGCCCAACTGAAATAAAAACTACAGCATAGATATCTGCTCGGTAAATTACTCATCCTGTGTACTCCTTTGAGAAAAAAAACAGAAAGTAAAGGGAGAAATTTATATTTTATATTTTTTGGTTTCATGATGGCTCCCCAGTTTTGCATTAATTTGACGGAATACCGCTCCGATAACTAAAAGATACGGTTGGCAGCTCAGTAACTTTGTATTAAGGAAATATAGTGGATAGAGAGGATGCATCACTGCCTTTCATACAGGATTGTATGTAAATGGAAATAGAAACATCTGCCAATATAACATAATCCTATTATTAGGGATGCACCGATACCGGATCGGATATCAGGCCGATACTGACTAAATAGCTGGATCAGGTATCGTGACAATGGGGCCAATCTATTAAATTCATTTCTATGTTTATATCCTTTATACATTACATACTGGAATTGTAATTAATGTAAATAATTCCTGTTCATTTTAGATTTTTTTTTTTCCAAATGTCTGGTGTACGATTTATTATTTTAATAATAACTAACAGTTCAGTTCATTTATAGCTATATATTAATTTGCTACATTTAGTTTTACAAAGTTAAGAAGGCAATGTTTAAGTCCAGCCTGATGTTTCCTTACACATAAAGGAATGATCCCAGTCACTTTCACACAGTGAGTCATACAGCTTATTAATTAAACACTGGTATCGGATCGGTACTTGGTATCGACTGATACCCAAAGCTCTGGTATCGCTATTGGTATCGGGACTGAAAAAGTTGAATCGATGCATCCCTACCTATAATACACCCTTGCTAACCTACGAGCTTAATCAAAACCTCCCCGTCAACAGACAACATTATAAGCTTCACAAAGATGGGATTTACTGCATGACTTGTGTACCTGTGCTGAAACTGTATACATAGATACAAGTGCATGTGTATATTTAAATATTATTCCTAGAAAGGTAATCAAATGTGCAAATTCTATGAGAAGAGAGGCACCCAAAAACCCTGACCAGCAATCCGTTGTGTTTGTCATATTTTGTGTAATTTTATTTTTGGCTGATTATTCCTGTTTGAGACCTTTGAGGCCTTTACTTCTCACAGCATCTGATAAACAGACAAGAAAAGCAAGGAAACCAAAAGTGCAAGTCAAAAAATAAAGCACAGTCAAAAAACACCTTGTCATATGTGAAAGGGGTATAGCGTATACTGTATATATATATATAAAAATGTCAAACAAAACGTGCACATTGACACAAGCGAGAATATTTTTATCTCATATCACTGCTTTGTTCTTTGTTTTTGAGATAACCCATGTGTGATGAATAGTAATGTCTTTTTCCAAGTATTTTCGGTGTTTTGAAATAAGCTGCAGCCAGAGAAAGATGAGACAAGAACTAATAAATGAAACCAAGAGCCACTGTGACAGTTTCATCACATGTAGTAAATTTTATGGGGCTTAATGGTATTAAGAACTTTGAACCCAGTGATAGCAATAAGCGGCGCAAAGTTGTATACAGCCGAATGGGCTCTACAAAGGATCACAGACCTCTGCATGACGATTAATCTTTAATCAAGGCAATAATTACATGGGTTCCCCATATGGAAAAGTGTTTGTGAAACTTACTTTGCCCCAAATACTGCAGGTTGTGTACTGTATGTCCCTTGATTATATTAAATATGACGTATTTATCACCATATTTCTCAAGAAAAACATACCCATGATAGCAATTTACTTACATTTTTCCAAGCCTTCCTCCCCATGGCCACATTTAGACCACTTAGTACAGTGAGATAGATGTTAGCAGATGTTAACAAGAATAGTTGTTTAGCGATTTCAGATAACATTTGTGTACAGTTATTGTATTTTTATGATTGCTCGAAATAGTCGTTCATGAGGAAACACCTCATTGACTACATTTGACTAAGAGTGAGAGCATTGCGTTTCATATCCGTCATCAGTAGTATAATTGAACTATTCCTGTGCTTATCTACGTGAAAAATCATTTTCATCAGACCTTAGTAAAACACTATCAATGCATCTTTTCTTTTTTGCATAAACTTGCTTGCCACAACCGTTTTTTTTTCTCTTCTCTCTGAAACAGGAAAATCAGGTTAAGAACGAGCACCATAACACCAAACTGTCGCGATCATGTACAGTAGTGGTTTTGAATCTGATTAACTGGTAGGGTGGAGCTGATATTGTGAGCAATGTATCCTTAAACCAAACTGAATAGATACACTTATCATCCTGTTTTATTAATTCAGTGTAAGCAGCAGATATTGTAAAGCAGATTTCACACACAGCAGGCTATACACAAGATAATGAATTTGCTTTATAATGAGTATCCCTACAGTCAGTGACAGCCTTTAATAATGCAAATATAATAGTCAAAGTGTTACATGCTGTGCCTTAGTGTTTCCTGATAGAGCTTACAAACCAATATAATTATTACAGTACATAATGTGTCATGCGTATGAGCAATGTGTTCTCTATGCATACATGAGTTACTATATAAATAGAATACATCTAGAAATAATATTCAGAGGTTTATCCTAGGGCTGTCAAAGTTAATGAGATGATAACACGTTTATGCAAATTTGTTTTAACGTCACTAATTTCTTTTAACGCATTAACGGAACTTGCGATTTTAAAGCTAGATTTACATTCCCTCTGTTTCTGATAATATTCTGACGGTTTATGAAAGTATAATATGACATTTTACCCACACTTTACAGTCCATCTGTGTGAAGAGAATATTTAGTACAGGAGTACTGACTCAGTTTAAACTTTGGATTTATGGAATCCCAAAAGGTAACGACATTTTAGACGTTGAAATATCACAGATGTCAGGTTCTTGTGTGACATACAGAAGGCAATCTAGGAACAGATTCCTATTTACACGAACAACTGGTGGAAATAAAATTGCAGGTGGCTGGAGATACATCAGAGAGACACGTGCGCTCTCTCTCTCTCTCTCGCTCTCTCTCTCCTAACACCTGGGAAATGCCTTTAAAACCCCAGCCTTGTACTGCCAGTCATTTGGTGGCAGCACTAGATTAGCTGAAGGCTCAAGAGCGGTCTCACAGCGAGGGGAAGAAAGTGACTCTCTTTCCCTCAATCGAGAATGTTTCAGTGGATTCAAACTGGCAACCTTCCAGTGGATCATACCCCAGGTTGTCTCTCTTTGAGTCGCTGCACTTTCTCTGAGTTCATCTCTCTCTGCTTCTTTTTTCCTCTGTGTCTCACTTTACCTCTTTGCTTTCAGTGTGGCTGTAGTCATTTTTACTGTGACATTCGCAGGGCGTGAAGTGATATAGAGTGAAGATTGTTCAGTGGAAGAACATCAAACGTGGGGGGGGCCCCCCCCCCCCCCCTTCTCCGTGCTCCCGTACCAAATGCACCTGGCTGAGGCTCTTTATTTGTTTGTGTATGTTTTCATTGTGGTGGAGCCATCAAGCAATTTGAATGAGATATTTGCATAGTCACGGCATATTACTGAGGTCAGGCTGGGTTGAGTAGAAGTCTACATCATTGTGTGTGTATTAGAGCAGCATGATTTACGTGTTCAGTCCAAGGGCTTCACCCTGCTGCAGGTGTGTGTTCTCAGCTTGATGCGTTTGATCTGCCACAGGTGTTTGAGAGGGTGGCGGTGTGTGTGTGTGTTTGTGTGTGCACACTTGTCTGCGTATGGTGATTTATGCTATAGGCTCTGAGCAAAAAAGACCCTTTTTGATCTCATCCAGGAACAGACAGGAAGTACTGTACTGTATATGTGTGTGTGTGTCTGAGTGTGTGTGTGTCTGGCCAGAGGTTTTTAGCTTAGTCCTTTGATCCAAGCTAGAGGTGGGCACACCTCTGTGAGGAGCCAGCCAGCAGTATGGAGACTTGGCTTGCGCTACAGAAGTGTGTGTTTTTTGTGTGTGTATATGGCCAGAATCAAAAAGTGGTGGTGTGTTTGTACTAGATGTATATGTGCAGCGTGTGCAGCACACTGCCAAAGAAAACTGCTGTTTTGCATGTTGGTATCTGCCTCATCAATGATACGATGTCTGAACTCCTCTGTTTGCAGACTGATGGCCAGTTTTTGGCTCTGCCTTTGAAAGTGCTTGTTATCTCAAATGGCTTGAGGAACATAATGACTTTTTTGAACGGTTTTGAAAGTGATATAAGCAGGAGGGTGGACTATAAAATTCATAAAATAATGCCTTCTATAAGCAGGCAGCACTTAAACAGCGCCAAATCAATTTTCTTTCCATTTCCTGTAAATACACTATGATGTGATTATATCTCCCTGTCTGTCGCGACTCAGATTGACATCTTGTAAGGAACTGGAAGTGCTGCACTGGTAGCTATAATATATATATATATATATATATATATATATAAACACACACTGTATTGCACAAGAGCATATATTTTAAAAACAGAATACGGACTAAATTGAGAAATTTATTTATTTTAATTTAATTTTAAATTCTTCTTATTTTATTACCACCTTCTCAGTTAGGCCCCAAACCAGATCAGTGCTTTAGGTTTTTGCACAGTGGTGCTGCAGTTGTAATTTCACATGTACACCCCAGTGCGTTAATTCCTTCTCTGGAGTTTCATGCAGGGATAAGAGGCTTTCTGCAAAAATGAAGGAGTATTGCATTAGTGCTGAAGTTGTGCACACCATCAGCTGTATGACCTGACTCTTATAAACAAACTGAACAAACCCCAATCACGTTTTGTCAAGACATATGGTTAGGCTATAGTTATACCTGCTAGTTTTATCCCTTCACAGCACCAGCCAGTTCTACTTAGCTATTATTACTATGCTGACGTGTTCTGCCCTGTGGAACGGGCTGTTAGGCTGCTATTCATTGTGAATGTGACCTGGCGTTGCAGCATGGCGCCGCCTGCTGAGCTACTGTAACGGCGCTACAGGAGAAGGTTGAGAAAAGCTCAACTTTATGCAAATGTTCTCCGACACAATGCGAGCGATGCAGGAGCCGATCGCGCTTGTTTTGATTCCCACAGAAACTGAAGCACAGAGTTGTTTACTACTGTGTCAATCGCTTCCAGCACAAATACAGGACTGCCATGCCGATCAGTCTTCAGGTTCAACGTGTACCGTAAGATAAAAAAAAACATGCAAACAAGGCTATTCAGTATTCGGGGAAACAAACTGTGCAACAGGAAATGAGCTACTTCCTTTTAAGTAGTACGGCAGCTACATCAGAAAACAACTGTCCAGTTGGAGCAAAGTATGTATGTTAGATGCTCAACGCAGCACACCCACAGAGCTAGAGATACATGAAAGGCCAGAGACTGCCTCTACCTCATATCTGTATGTATGGACGCTGTATCTCTTGGTTCTGTTCAGATACGCATTTTAACATCTGACATACGGAGTGTAAAGGGTTACAATATACAAAGCATTGAAAAGGGATCAGGGTTTATGGGACATCTGCACCAACGACTGCCTGGTTTGGTCCCGAACTGTGTAAATGAAATGTCCATGTGCAGCAATTTGGCTTTTTTGGTATTTTCTTTTAATTTATAAGGGACATGTAATGTTTTAAACTACTGGTGAATATAATCCATTACTCTTATTTCCATATATGAATTTTTTATATACAGGTCCCTTTGTTAACACCTTATTTTGAAAACCGTACGTAGTCACACGTGTATACTTCCGCTAACTTCGCCAAGTCCGTTCATTAGCTTTTACCATCAGCTTCGTTCTCTTTATACATCCATGGTCAGCTCCATTGGGGCCGTTTGAATGCATTTAACATAAATGTCAGTATATGGGTGCTCTACAGTTGTAGCGTCGGCTGATTTAACCACAGAGATGCGAGTGACGGCTGGCTTGACCGCATGTTACTTGGACATGCACAGAAAACTATTTAACACGCTAAAGGAAAGGGAAAAAGCACAAAAGCATAATAGGTCCCCTTTAAAAGGCCATTCTGTTTTGAAATACATGGTGTCATGTATGTTTTGTTTCATCATCTTCACTCAGGGAAACGGTCTCCGTATCTGTCTGATCATCAGCCCGGCATTTCACAGTAAGAGGTGCTCCTAGAAACTGGATAGCTTTAACTATCAGCAGGCTCACGTTTCCACAACTCTAGTGGATTTTTGCTAATTTGGAGCAATAGTTAATTTGTGAAAAACTACTTTTTTAAAGCAAAGTGTAGATGAGACACCAATATTAGTTAAAAGTAATGTGTCACTGTATTTGATGATGACTAGCATGACACTTTTAAATGAATAGTCTAAATTGATTAGTTTATATCTCCCCAATGTGCATGCATTTTTCCTATGTGCTGAAATCTGTGTTTTGACTGACATGGGGTTGAGTAGATAATAATCAGGATGAACTGATTCGTCTAACATGGGAGAGGAAAGGTGGTGTTGATTGATGGATGAGGAAATGAACAGGCACATATGGATTAGAAAATATGCTGCTAAGAAGAAAAGTAATCAAAGAGAGAAAATACGTAATTCAAAGAGGAAGAAGGTGGAAAGAGAGAATAGGTTGTCAGCTATGAGGTCACTGGAGCAGATGGATGGATGAGAGAAGACGACACAGAATGAAAAGACGTAATCTAAGATACTTAGTCAAGACAGATGAAGTGAGTTTCTTAAAGAGAAAAACTAAGAACATAGTTTGTTGGCTAATGGACTCATTTTATCTATTTTCTTCTTTACCATTCTTCTAATTCCCCTCTTTCTCGCTTGATCTTTCTCTCAAATTGTATCCCTCCCTGTGTTACATCTTTCTCTCGATTCTACCACTTATTTCTCTCCTCCACTCTCTGTAATTGGGAAGGGGCGGTGCATGTACATTCATCTCATTAAGTGCACACACACACACCATTCTCACAGACATTTTGTTATCCTGTTGTAAAATGAATGAAGTGTGTGTGTGCGGATTGAATCGCAAGTCATCTCTCACAGGAATTCACTTTATCTTGTGAATGTGGGAGAAGAAAGAGAGAAAGACAAACAAAAGGAAATAAAATGAAAGCATTGAAGCGAAAGAGAGAAATTAAGTATCCTGTTTGTCTGTTGATGCAAACCCTTCAGTAGCACCCTGTGTCGTGCTGCTGTAGAGTATGTGAGCGCATCACGACACACCCACACACAATCATACAGACACTCTCACACCCTCAGTCTTCTAGAGTTATATTTCAACCCGGTGGCTCAGCTGTGTTTTTAGTATGGTGGTTGTGTTTGACTCAGCAGAGTGCTCATCACAGTTAACAATGATGCCACTCAGTGTTTTGTTTGAGTTTTCAACCTGTCAACGTATCACTCCACTGGGCTTGACATTCATCTCTGAAAGGTTTCTGTATCTATATTTGTGTCCGCAATACAAACTAGCAACAGAAAATAATTTAATTATTATAAAGTAAAGAGTAGAATTGTCAGAAAAATGTACAAATTTGCACACAACATATTTATAACATGTATATATATGTTCTTTCTTGAAAAAAATGTATGCATTGGTGCTGTAGTGTTGATAATGCAGTGGTAGGCTTTACTTCCAGCATACTAATTGGTAAGTAAAATTACATTTTTCATGCAGGCCCTCACTAGAGATTACACCATGCATCTTGTGCTGCTTTCACATGACAGCAAATAACACAATCTTTTAATGAATTTTACATTTAATTATCTCCTCTTATGAAAAAGGACATGAAATTTATCAAACGGATCACTTTTGAGATAAAAGACCGTAAATGAGCCAGTTGATTCGACAGGAGCGTTTTCTGAATGATGATACTCAGTGTTTCCCTGAGAATCACTTTGTTCTTCAGTAGCAGTATGCAGAGCTGCCAGGTTGTTGGACGCTGCTGTACCTTGTAGGCCATCAAAAGTTTACAGTGTAGTCAATTTCATTATAAAGACGATTATTAGCCAAGATCAGTTGTGTTGTGTAAAGAGTTTACAGCCTCACAAATAGGGGGAGTTACTTGCTTTTCTACATTTTAAATAAGCGTTAATTGGATACTTATGTCAGCACATATAAAAGGTTACTTTATGGTTCGCTAAGGTGTGATGGGAATTTTTACATTTTATTGAGTTAGTGTTAACTTAAAATTAGGGCTGTCAATCGATTCAAATATGTAACCGCGATTAATCGCACATTTTTTATCAGTTCAAAATGTACCTTAAAGGGAGATTTGTCAAGTATTTAATACTCTTATCAACATGGGAGTGGGCAAATATGCTTGCTTTATACAAATGTATGTATATATTTATTATTGGAAATAAATTAGCAACACAAAACAATGACAAATATTGTCCAGAAACCCTCACAGGTACTGCATTTA
Organism: Adelosebastes latens; assembly: GCA_916700685.1. Classification (NCBI taxonomy): domain Eukaryota; kingdom Metazoa; phylum Chordata; class Actinopteri; order Perciformes; family Sebastidae; genus Adelosebastes; species Adelosebastes latens. The sequence continues at coordinate 13,256 of CAKAKR010061944.1, read as the reverse complement.
GCATTAAAAAATATGCTCAAATCATAACATGGCAAACTCAAACCCAACAGGCAACAACAGCTGTCAGTGTGTCAGTGTGCTGACTTGACTATGACTTGCCCCAAACTGCATTTGATTATCATAAAGTGGGCATGTCTGTAAAGGGGAGACTCGTGGGTACCCATAGAACCCATTTTCATTCACATATCTTCAGATCAGAGGTCAAGGGAGCCCTTTGAAAATGGCCATGACAGTTTTTCCTCATCAAAATTTAGCGTAAGTTTGGAGTGTTATTTAACCTCCTTCGTGGCAAGCTAGTATGACATGGCCAATGGATTCCTTAATTTTTCTAGTTTCATATGATACCAGTATCTTCACTCTAGCTTTAAAAACTGCGCCCGCTACAACCTCCAAAATATTAATTGCGTTAGTGCGTTAAAGAAATTAGTGGTGTTAAAACTAATTTAAATTTAATGCGTAATTATTACGTAAACTTTGACAGCCCTACTGTCTTACAGTCCTACCTTGGGTAGGAGTCAGGGTTGGAAATTAGCACCAGCCACCAGCCAAATGCTGGTAAAATATGCAAGTGGCTGCAACATTTGCTTCATTCATTAGCCAAAAAAACAATGGCAATCTTTTGAATGGCTGGTAGATTTTGGAATCCACTGGCCACAGTGGCAGTTGTGCAAAAAAGTTAATTTCCAACCCTGGTAGGAGTTTCTTGCATGTAATCATGAAAACATCCTCGTTTTCTTTGTGTATTTGCTGTGATATCTTTTTTGACATTGTGTAAATATACCCAGATATGGCTAACTGAATACATCCTTAAATCAGTAAGTAAAATTATAGGCAACAGACAGTTTTGTTTTTGATATACATCGAGTTACTACAGTTGTTGCCAAAGTGCATTGATGTAATTTTATTCTAATATTACTTCACTTGAACTGTTATTTCGATTCCTTTTGAAATGTAAATTCAACTCAATTTGGACATTGCCTGCCCTTGAAAGCATATTTGAGTTCCTGTATGTTAATATTTGGGCAGCTATAGAGTAATATTTGTGACTTCCTCACAGCAGCTGGCCTCGAATCTCCGCTTGGCCCATTAAACTGTCTGTTCTTTATAAAGGGGATGAGAGGAGCTGATGTGATTGGCCCTTATTGAGGCTCACACAAACTCCACCTGCTGATACTGCAGTCCTGCTACTACTAATAATATACTCGTCCTGATCCAAACCTTCTCCACATTGTGCCCCGCTGTTTCACGGTCGTGCTTCCACTTCTAAACACTATAATTGTATAAAATGACATAGAAAATCGAGGCCAGTATATCATTGTTGTTGAGATTTTATCATAGTGCTGAATTGATTTGATGTGAGCTGTTCTGATACAATAACTGATGAAGTAGCTCAGTTCACCTTCCCTCAGGGCCTACAACAGATGAAGGTGTACAATTAGTCAGGTTTAACAGTTCTCAAAGGTTAGTATTGAATCGTGTTTGAACCCACAATGACTGTATTGATTTTGGACAGTACTTGAGATAAGCTGATATAGGAGAAAAGCAAAGCTCCTCCTCACCACACATAATGAGTCATGGTAAAACATTCATTCACTGCACAAGAAAAGACAGATTATCGGCTACAGTAATTGATATTTTCCCCAGGAAACCCTGCGATTGATATGTTCAAAGTCACACTACATTTTGCCCTCAGCAGTTGAGTTGTCATTGAAAATGTTGTGTGGCTCTCAATAGGACAACCTCGCCTGTCCAACAGTACTCCAGGTCCCTGACATGATTTTTTTAAGTGAAGCCACGAGGACTGTTTACTGCCAGCGCAGGGCTCAGCTCTGCTCTTTGTCCTGCATTCATGGACAGCCACCCACCTGCTCAGTTTTTGAGAGCCAATTTGTACCAATCTATGGTAAATATGTCACGCATGGACAGAACAAGATCTGACTCGCACGGTGAAACCACAAATTCTCATGCGGCCCGTGTAACACTGGTATTATAACAGCAATCTATAATAGTTCTCTGTAATAATATGATAGTGTTCACTGAAAGGCGGTGTGTGGGTTTTGCTCCAATAATCCACTGTTCTAAATGTCAGTCCACGGCTCGAGGCAAACATTATGCTGATTACTGCTACCATCATTTCTAAACAGCTCCTCATGCCCGGCAAACACACCTTGAATAGCCTTTGTGTGTCTGCTTGTGTGTGTGTATGTGTGTGTTTGGGTTTGGGATTTACTGTTCAGTACTTCTTGGCAAAGTCTACTTTATTATGTGCTTTCAGAGTCACTTTATCTGACATGGCGGCTTATTAGGATGTCACTTGCTCATCAGGGTGTGTGTGTGTGGGCTATGTGTGAGTGTTCGTTATGTATCCGAGCGTTTTTGTGCATCAGGTGTCTGGATAATTGCTGTGTGTTTGTGTGTGTGAATGGGCTTTTAAACCACCTGCTTTCAACGCGCTCAACACAAATCACTGCTGAAAGAGTTTCTCAATCCCCCCCCCCCTCTCTTTTTCTCTGTGTCGCTCTGTCACTTTCCTTCTCCCCCTCTATTCTCACCTCACGGTCCTCCTGTCCATTGCTAGTCTAAATCTAATTAGCTTGCATCATGGACGTATTAGGCTTGTATAATGACACAGCTGGCCCTTTCTCTCTTCTCACACAAATACACAGTCACGCTCACACAGCAGACATAAGACACAAATATTGTCACAAATGAATGGAGCGAGGGAGATGGAGGAAGTTTAGTTTATGTGCGCGTTGGTGAAGGAACAATACTGTACGTAATACAAGGTCAATTTATTTGTCCGTATCCTCATATTTGCCCACAGCAATGACTCCCCAACACAATGAGAAACATATTGAGCTAATGTATCCTCAAAATTAAGATCGTTTATGAATAAGCCAACTGTGAGCAAAAGCAGAGTACAGCAGCTATTAAAGTTACACAGACGGACACACACAAGGACAAACAACACAGTGTACACACATATGGGTTTATGAGGACTGTATATGGATCCACTTGGATGGAGAAAAACTGTTTTATTCTCCAGCTTTTCAATTTTCTGCTGCACAATTCTGCTGAAACAGTAAAATGCATTGTGTTGCACATACACACATGCTTATAAAAGGCACACACACACACACACACACACACACAACTTAACTGAACACATAAACCAAAAGCAGGTTTATGTGCTGAGCGAACAGCAAGACACAAGTTTAAAATGGTCAGTGTTTTTTCTCATGTTAGCACAATCATAACAGTATTAATTTTTCATTTTTCTGTCAAAACACACAGACAGAACACACACCGTCGGTACACACTGAAAAATGTGGTGACAGGCATTACGACGGAGTAGAGCTGCACAATTAATCAAATATTAATCACGATCATGATTGTGGCTTCCCACAATTAAATGAACATGATCGACTGCAATATTGACGCTTTAAATGCGTGCTACGCTCATAGAAAAGTCTGCTGCATAAATCAAGCGCTTCCTAAACTAACAGCTAGAGATGAACCGTCAGTCAGCAGCTGACCGAAGCCGGCCCGTTTTCAGCAGTCTCATATATCCAAGTTTTTTGCCGGTCATACAGCTGGGAGCCGCCACATGATGGTTTTACGTCGGCACAAAGCGGCACAGTCAGTAACGTCACACGCACAACATGTCGTCGGTGTGGAAGTTATTCAGTGTAAGTGAAGAAGACATAAAGCTGCAATTTGTCAAGTCCAAAATAAGCCATGGAGGAACAACCTTAAAAACGTCAAGCATGCTGCTCAGAGTCATCACAGTGGCCACTCTGCCAACAGAACGGAGCACATTATGATAGGTTCAAACTCTACTCAGTACAAATGAGTATTGGGCAACGGTAAATTATAACCCTATCATGATGCGTTCAAATGTAATCTTGTAAAATGTAGTTTTTGGCGAGAAACTTGAATAAATCTAGTTGTTTAGGAGATGTTTTCACAGCAATATAAAATAGATAATAGAGAGGGAATTATGACCTGTTAAACTTCCGAACACTAGCTCTAAGCAGCTTATGATTTATAATTAGAACTGATGCTAAGATTTTTTTAATCACAGCAAATATTAAAATAAAAATGCAATAATTTATTTTCTAATCATTTAAATTGTATGTTTTTATAACCACTAAAGATGACCAAAAAAAAATAAAAATCTATGAATAATCGTGATAAATAGTCGTGATCTCAATATTGATCAAAATAATCGTGATTATCATTTTGGCCATAATCGTGCAGCCCTACGAGGGAGAGAGTATATGAGCATAATGAGGTTTGCACTTCCAGTCGTTTCCAAATTTCAAGGAGTTTTGCAAATCCTCTTTCATTTCCCCCTCCCTCTCCCGCTCTTTTCCGTGCTCTCTCTCCCCTCGTGGACTGACTGTGTCTTTCCATGCTGTCATCTCTCCCCCCCCCTCTGTGGTGTCACATTGCATTCAGTCTGCAGAAACTTTCCTTTTTCATTTCTCCCATCTCTTGCTCTGTCTGTCACTCCCCCCCACCCTCAGCCTTCCCCTCTCCTGTCCCTATTTCCTTCCCTTTAATCTCACTTCTCGTTGTCCCTCTCTCTCCCTCTGGCTCCATACAAGGGGAAGGGGGTGGTAACCCATCCCAGAGGGGGGATCCACTAACTGCACCCTTTGGCACCAGCTGTCTGTCTGAGTCCCAATGTATGTGCTCTCTTGCATGGCTCTGGGTGAAGGCTTTTTTTCCTCGTGTGTGTGCGAGAGATCGAGTGAGTCAGGGAAGAGGGTGTTTGGTGAATGTGGTTGGTAACTCTATCTTGGACGACATGCAGCTAAAAGCATTAGGTTATAACAACTGCCAGGCCTCGCAGCATTTGACGGGGCTTTGGGCAAGGATAGAAGGACAAATGGGGTGTGGTGCCTTACAGCTGTGTGTGTGTGTGTGTGTGTGTGTGTGTGTGTGTGTGTGTGTGTGTTTGCAGCCCTTTCCATCAACGCCAGTCCCTGTGTGAGCACTTAGTGATTATGGTGGCCCAGAGTTGTTAATTTGTGTAATCAGTGTTTAATTGGCATTGAGGAAAACACATTAATCAGACCAGAATAAGTCTCCGGCTTCTTCACGCAGTCATTCATTAGTCTACTTCAATCACCCAATCACAGGCAGCCAGGGAGGCTGGCATACCGGGCTGCAATCACAGGTTCCACTAAAGCAGAAGGATGGCACCTCAGTGGTCACACCATGTTGCCACTTTATGAGCACAATTACTAAAGTGCTAGCCTGTGTTTGAATGTTTTATTTCAACAGCCAACACACTTATTAATAATTGGATGTGGAAGTTTGTTCCTCAACTTCATGTATATGTGTGTGTGTGTGTGTGTGTGTGAGGGGGTTGTGTCTCTGGGGTATAAAGGTCTTGAAGCTATAACGCTCTCCAGTGTATAAGCGTGTGCGTTCACGTGGGTAGATTTACCCTTTTGTTGATACGCAGCACTTTTGTGTAGACATGCGCCGCATCTATAAACGCATCTCATCCTCTGCAGACGGAACGCACACACAACCATAAAACTGTAAACAGGCATGCTATCAAAACCGTAAACCCACAGCAGCAGGAGCGACGACAGATATTAGATTTCTGTAAGCAGAGAAAAAGCCTCGGCCCAACTTTTCTCTCTCTGGCTCTTTAATTCTGCTGCTGGCCTACAATCAATACATTTTAACAGCTCTTATCCAAACACAGACACTAACACACATCACACACATACTATTATATGGTTAGGATTTAAACGTCTAGGCTGAGAGCCTGGAGAATTAAGTGGCTTTTTCCTCAGTTTTACTTCATTCAAGTACGGATATATTTAACATAATTTAATCTTACATGGTGTGGAACATTTTTTTCTCTGTTTCTGTCAATATGATATTTGTACAAAGAAACTGGCCGGGTTCTCCTAAGTGGTAGTTATTATTACTTTACATGTCTGTGAGGAGAGTTCCTTTGATACAATTCAAGGTTAAAAACACAATGAATACTCTATTTTATGTTTACATACATACTTGTGAATGCTGCCCGATTCAGCAGTTGTTTTTCATGGAATTTGCCATGTCTGTGATTGATGTTAATGCCTAGATTTTAGCACTGTAGTACAAATGCTGCTTTACATTTTGTAACAAACCATAGGCATCTAATCAATACCAGTTAAACCTGTCGAATCAGCTCTGATCAGCTTTCTGGTTTCCATGTGCACGCATTGGCTGAAATGCAATATGGGAACCCACGAGGGCTGTCCCCTATACCATTTTTTGGGCTTTGAAGCTTTGGTGAGAATTATTCAAAGGTATTCAAAGGTATTCAAAGCTGCGTGGCGTGGCGTGGCGTGGCAGAGCGCAGTAGGCTGACATGTTCTTCTGTCTGTTTGTCTCCATCTCCACCGTTTCAATGCTGCTGCCGCACTACTGTCCACACATGCACCTCTACACACAACAAACAGTGATATCCGTCCGAGAATAACTAATACAAATTAATAATGAATATGAATAATGAATAATGTTATGGGATTATTCCTTATTTCATGGTCTATTTTGGGATTCATACATTATTATTACACACTTAAATGTAGACATACATTAATAATACATGTTAAAAAACTCCGGAAGCCCAGAAATATAGCCCCTTGCCCCCAGAGGCTTATCCGACGTCAGACCCAATGGATGGGGGTTCTTATAAATGGAATCTGCTTAAATAATATTTTTCCACTTTAAGAGCTCCTAACATTCCAACATTCACCCGATTCGACTGTTATCAGGCCATTAAATAGCCGTTATTGTTCGCTACACCCACCTTAGATGTGGGTCAACAGGGGTCTATTGAGCCTACTACATTGTAAAACTGAAAGCGAAACTTAAAAGCAACACGTTCTGAAACGTAAAACTGAATGAAACTATATGTTTTGAACATAAACAAAAAGGCTTCTTTAGGTTTAGGAAAAATGATGCTCCTTTCATAAATACAACGGTAGCTAGAGGTTGCTATCATGCTCTTTTATACCTTCTTTCGGTGATCTACCATGTAAATAGATGATAAAACCTAATATTAGGTGTAGTAGGCCCCTATTAACCCACATCTATGGTGCTTATAGCGACTGATAACGCCTATATGGCCTGATAACAGTCTAATCATAGATTGCACAATTCAACTTAGGCATGTCTTATTGTAGAGCAGATCAAGCTGGAGGTGATTTTTTATTAAAAAAAAAATGTGGGTGAAGACAGCAGTCAGTTTTAAAGACCTGCAGACCGAGCAATGCAAGAGAGAATCATTTTTGGTTCTTAGCGATGCAGTTTTACGTGTCTGTTCTCCACCAAGATGATGAACACATCATAAGAACACACTGGTTGTTCTTGATGCTTATAATTGGAACTGGGATTGAATAGTCTGGTATCTGTCAAGCCAGTGTAGCAAAGCTTTTGTAAAACTTTCAAAGGAAGCTGCACAGTATGTGCTTGAAGCATTTGATAACAAATATGAATGGGGTTGAATGATGGGGCTGACAAAATGGAGTTTTTTTTTTTATGTGTCTCCAGAGGAGCTGGGGAAGAGACAGGTAGGATGTACTTTCTGCTTTACAATAAATACCTCTGAGACTGAGGAGGGACTCTTTTCCACAGTTATAATGATGGGATTATACTGGCACATCCACGCAGGTGTTACAAACTGTAGCTAACTTTTGAGAGTCGCAAGACATGCAACATGACTGGCAATATAAACCTCAATAGCTTTGTCTTAGGAGCTTTAGCTGTTGTTTGAACCTGGATTGTTTGTTTGGGTGGATCAGCACGGCATGGTTTGCCGACTGCTGATAAGTAATTAAGTTGTAGCTAAGGAGGATGAAGCTGCATCTGGTTAGCTTGTTATCTCGCTGGGATGAATGTTTTCCTTGATGTCAGACACATTGTGAACTCCAGAAACTTTTTTTTCTGATTATACTACTGGATAATCATATGATAATCTTAAATCATCAAGAGCACCATTATCTGTGTGTGAGTAAACAGGTTTTACAAGGATTTCCGTTGAAGTGTAAATTTAATGCTAGAAGATGACAGTAAATATGACCTCATGTAGGCTACAAAATCAGCCCAGAGCTGTTTCTGAAATGAGGAACCACGGCGTCTTTTCTGCACTGGAGCAACACCACTGTGAAGTTTATATGTTCGATCTTCATCTTCTTATTGTTGGATTCATTGACTCTTACATACAGATAGTATTGTGTTCATTAGAGAGGATAGAGTTAAGGCTGAGAATCAACATATTGAGAGACACACACTATGGTAAATTACAGTAATTATATGTATATATATATATATTCTTATATTAATACAGAATGTTTTTTTCTTAACACTCGTTATGGCATAGAATCAGATGATTAGTTGAGCTTCAACTATCGCCAATTTAGTGTGTGTGTGTATCCGTATGTGTGTTTTGGCCCTTGTTAGCACCATGCAAGAACCAAAGTGCACTTTTTAATTACAGCTCTCAGATAATTTAGAGAGGAGGGGAGAGGGAGCTCAGGAGGGCGAAAGAGGAAGTCGTGGAGGAGGGTTAGTTTAATCTCACAGTTCGTTTCACCCGTTGCTTTTGGCTTTATACTTCCTTTTAAAGACATAAATCACTGATCATCCTAGAGAAAGGCAGAGAGAGGGAGAAAGAGAGAGAGTTAGATTAGCAGCAGCAGTAGTTATATAATCACATCATCAGATTATAAGTACATTAGCCATCATTTTCCTCTCTGTGATAAAGAGGTAAAAGCACGAAGGAGTAAATGGGGGCCTTGCAGGCGACCAACCGTAAATATGCATAAACAAATTGGGTCATGGTAGCATGTGTGTGTGTGTGTCTGTATGTATGTGTGATTAAGTGAATAAATGTTTATGATTGTCTCTTAAGTACATCTGCTCTCAGAGACTTCACAGCGTTTACCAGCTGCTCACAGTCGGAGCATCCATAAGTAAACAAATAACTCATGAATTCATTCATTTAAGCCCATGTATGTCAGGCTATATAACCTTAATATTATACTGCTGTGTGTGTCGACGTGTACTCTGTGTGCACAAGTTGTGATACAAGTGTTTAGAAGAAAAAGGGAAACTGGATAATTTCTGCAGCTCTCCACTTTTCAAACAAGTCTCGTAGGAAAATGTGAGGAAAAGGAGAAGCAGAAAACAAGCAAAGAAACTCAAAGAAAACTTTCTGGTGTTTGTCTGTTACAAAAGGAATAATGCATGGAGAACTTTCCAGGCCAGTAATTCCCTAATAGGAAGGCAATCATTTCTGGGGATTTTTACTCCAAATTTGCTGGAAAGAAGCATGAAATGAACCTGCAAATTAAAGTGTTGCCCGTTATCCGTACACACAAATTGAAACTCTGCAGTTTTTGTCGCTGTGTTTGACTTTCCTAACATCCTCCCTCTGCCCATATGGGAAGTTGCACTTCCACAACATGTTTTAACGAAAGCCAAAGAAGTAGAAAGTGGGTATCATTTAGAGAAAAAACTTTTTTCCTCTGTTCTTGGAGGAGCTGGGGAGGGATAGAGGAGTCAAGAGAGCTAAAAGCAGAGGGGGAATGCTGCTTTGTGTTGCAATCCAGTGTAGGCTGCAGGACTTTTATAAATAGACATGGATATGCATCATTGACTCCAGGCTCTATTCTGGTCTTTTCATGTACGTATGGTTGTGGGTAGGATTTTGATTGTTCTAGAAAAGGTCTATTCTGAGGTTTTGCTTCGGAGTGTGTTGACTGTGCGTGTGTTTGTATGTATATATGGGGAGAGGGGAATATCTAGGCGAGTGGGTGTCTTCACACCTTGGCCACAAACAGGAGTGTTAAAACCTCTCTAGCAGTGTGTGCAGAGAGCATTTTCACTCCTCTCCCATCTCCCTCTGCCAGTCACTCCATCCAAGAGGACATGTTCTAAGACATTTACACCCTGGTCCTGTCCGTGTGATATTTTCTCCCCCCACTCTCACCCCTGACGCCTGTTTTCTCCACCCATTCCTCTGTTCTCTCTCCTCCCAACATGCTTTTAGACACCCCACACCCTCCCACCCCATCCACCGCCGTTCTTCCGCCTCCTCTGCTGTCGAACCCTCCTTCCCTCCTGGCTTCAGGTGTGTCTAATCAATGTCTAAGCTGTTTAATCCCCTCTAGATGCTGCGCTGCTGCCGCGTGTGTGTCTGCAAGCCTGTGTGTATGCATGTCTGCCTGATTGTGGTGTCCTTGTATTTAATACAGACACAGAATGAAAATAAGGGAAGTCAAGGTAAGGAAGCCAGAGGGTAGAACTGCTGTAATCTCAACTGAGAACCGCTGTGGATGAATTTGCGTGCACAGTAATTAATTTGCCAGCAAGTGTCCTGTGAAAACACAATGATGTTTTCCAGTAGGGGTGCATAGTTATCCCTCTTAGATGATTTGATTCATACCTAGAAAACACAATTTGGCAGAATGATCCACCATTCCAAGTCAGCTTGATATAATTTACTGTGATTTAATGTTAATTCATCTCAGATTTGATATTTGTTCTTCCTTATGAATGAAGGTGTTTTAGGTTTGAGTAACTACATTTTAAATTAGAACCATCACATCTTCCAACTTCCTCAAGTTTTGTGTCAAGAATTAAATCAGAGATTCATCCATCCATCATCCATTATCTGTAACCGCTCATCCTATTCAGGGTCGTGGGGGGGCTGGAGCCGATCCCAGCTGACACTGGGCGAAGGCGGGGTAAATCAGAGATGCTCCAGAGAAAAAACGTCTACTGCCAAACCAACAATAGTTTCAGTGGGTAACTTTACCTGTCTTGGGTTCCTGCCTGGGTCAGTGTTATCCATCTAAGTTCGATATTTCCAACATATGAGCACATTTCATGGTTACTATAATAAGTAGCTTTAGCTGCTAACACTAGTCATACTCACCTCACAATGACTGCTGCTGCTGGTAACTCCACCATCGGCGCTCGCTCCACCAATGAGTTGTGAGGTTTGTGATGTCACTGGCATATTTTATAATAATGAAGCAGGTTTTGTAGTAGGGCTGGGACGATACACCTATCTCCCGATTCAATACTATCACGATACTTTGGTGCCGATTCGATATTATGATGTACTGCAATTTTTGTTAACGTTTTTATCACTAGACCACGAGAAAAAGTTGAATCATACACTTCTAGGGACTTTTAATTTTAAAAATATCTAAATTAATACAGTCAAAATGATTTTCAGCATGTATGTAGTCAGAGATGTCCTGAGGTCTAATATATCAGCCACTGTCAGGCATTATTTATAAAAAGATTTATAGCAACCCAAAAATCAAAGAATAAAGACATTTCCCTCACAAATTAGTGGTATTTTTTTTTTTAAATTTATAGAAGTAAGAGGTAAGAGTTTACCACTTTGGATTTAATATGTGAGGGTTCAAGTCGTACCCTCTGCTGTTTTGTACATCCTCGTTGCGACCAGTTGCAGTTTGTTTTGGTTTACGGATACGGAACAGATATGACGTCACGTTACTCAGACTACAACAATAACAATGGTAACTTCCTTTTACCTCTGCATAGACTCAAATTAAGCAAATATATTGATTCTGGCATTAAAAAACTAAAATTTCAAAATTGTAAAAAAAAAAAAATAAATCATGTTACATAGGTATAGGTAGTAAATCGATTTTTTTTTCTACCCCTATTTTGCAGTAGGGCTGCTCGATGATGACAAAAATAATAATCCCGATTATTTAACACGAATACTCATTGACTTTGGAAACACCATGCATTTAGAAATTGAATTAAAAAATGCTGTAAAGAGCCACCTTCACCCCGGGCCTTTCCAAGCCGACTAAGGGTCGGTCGCAGCACCCAACCACGGAGGAAATACGCCCGGCAAAGGCCAGCCAGTGCCAGGGAGAGTTCCCACAAGGGGATCCTCCCACACCATATAGATATAGTTTAGGACCTAAACTATATCTTTAGCATTTTTTCTAAACTTTAGGTAATTTTGAAATAGTGGTGCCATTACATAGTTTGTCTACTAGAGAGCACTGAAGTTTTTCAACTATAAAACATCCTGCTCAGTACATATAGTGATCTTAATTCTTTCTTTCCAGATATATCCAAAGACAAGACAAGATAGAGTAACTAGGAGCATGGAGAATAGCATTTGTAAAATACCACATTATATAACTAAATTTGGACTATCCACTTTCTCAATAAAGGCTGAACTGAACTGAAATCAAATTAATTCCAGATATAAAGTTTTTTACAACAAAGGTTAAGTGTTTATTCCTGACGTGAGGCAGATGATTTCTTGTTGTGCGTTGCAGTGGACCACACCATATTTACATTATTGCCACACCCTGGCTTGGAGGGCAAATGCTCCCCAAAAATAATAACTTTACCAAAAATGAAAACAACCCTCATTGCTCCAACAAGGAGGACAGCGTCACCACTGAAATTAATGAAATGTCCACCATTATAGATTAAGTGGTAGAAAGGGTTTTTGAAGTTTGTGACAGCAGTTGGCTAAAGGCTGGTCAACTCTTTAGGGTTTAGGGGTCCTGTAGTTCTAATAGCTGAGTTTGTAGTCTACTTAGCCAAGTCAATGACAAGGTCATCCAATGCCTCAACCATCACTTTCTCTCCCTTATACTAATCCAAATGCTTTATGCTGATTTATTAATCTCTCTCTCACTCCCTATCTGTGTGTGTGTGTGTGTGTGTGTGTGTGTGTGCACCCAGGGCAGAGTACAAGCTCATATGTGCTTAACTCCGGTCTCAGTTCAACTCTACTGGATTAGCTCCTGTCCTCTCCTCTCGTCACCCTTCCCTCTCCTCCTTACCAACGTTTTCTCTTAGCTGAGGCCACATCTGTTTCTGTTGCCCTTCGTATGTATTTATTCACACTTACTGCAGCAAACAGATTTTTTTCTCTTTCCCTCCGCCAGTCTTTTCCCTCTCTTCCTCCTCCTCCTCCTCCTCCTCCTCCTCCTCCTCTTCTCTCTCCCTGACATATGGCGGTGTGATATCCACAGCCGCAAGGCTCTAATTTATTTAGCTAACGATCTACACCACCTCCCTGAATAGAGAATGAAGGTCTAGTGTCTCCCTCTTTCCTCCTCTCCCGTTTGTCCCCCTCTCTCTTTATGCTGTCTAGCGCCGTCTTCCTGCCTCACCTGTTGTTCCACGCATGTAAACGAGCACACACACACACAGATACACATTCAGGC
>CAKAKR010061943.1:188158-237633 GCA_916700685.1 Adelosebastes latens | reverse complement strand
TGCAGTAATTTGTGTTAGAGAATAAGAGGTTAGAGAACTGACACTGACCAAAGTTAGCAGTCAGACAACACATACAATATATATATATATATATATATTTAATACTTTTTTTAAAAGGAAGTAAACTGTGTCTATATACACGTCCTCCTTCTATGGTACTAGTTGTTTTCCTCAATAGATGACTGCGGAAATTTAATTTACGGAGCTGATTTATACTTAAATAAGCATTTTAATTCCAGCTGGACTTAATTATTTATGCAGTAGCATCAGGAAGCCTAAACTGGCCCCAAACAACAATATAAATCACACAAATGATTGGTATAAATGCCTGCTAATAGCTGGTAATCCTCTCACACTTGTAAAGCCCCCAAACTTAATTAGCAGAATGAAAGGTAATGTCCCAGCAGTATTGCCACTACATCTCACCCACTTCCTTCATTAAATTACAGTCAGATGTTGGGTAAATCTGGGTAAAGCCCTCTTCTTTCCTCTGCCAAGACACTGTAAAGCCACACAATTGGAGGTTAGTCAAGACTTTGCTTTCATGCGGAGATGTCTCATAGTGTTACATCGCTCCATCTGGACTCAGTTTAGCCCTCATGCACAGTTTCCCCCCGGGGAAGTTTCATCTTATCTTATCTGTTTTTATGTCACAGAGCCAGTGAACCCACACGTGTTTGGTAAGCAAGCTGGTCCTCTTGACATCTCTATCTAGGCAAGGAATAGTGGTTTGACCTCTACGGTCAGTGATCGACAGCAATGAAGTGGACAACTGGTTGTTTATGCCTGCCACATAATTAACCCCTGACCTTGAACACTCGTACTTCCTCGGAAGTAATCATCCTATTTTTTCTTTATAGCGGATATGGTTCCCCTGGGACAGGCTGCTGCTGATGCCCTGTGATTCATGCTGGGATACTGCAGATGTTGGATTTGATACTGAAAAAAGATTGCAATCCATGGACACATAGAATGAATTTATCAGGGGGGGAAAATGAAAAACACACAGCCAATGATTTAAATTACTTGGGTGACCAGGACGAATGTACTGTATATCATTAGCTTATAAGCTCTGTGACAGAGCACTTTATTAGGGAAGTTATGAGAACAAAAATGTATGAGAATGTCATGTCTGAGGATAAAGATCATTAGGAATATTTATATGGGGTCCACCTCAAGGACATATTATACAACACTAGTACTAGGCTCATACATACTCAACAACATAGGTGCCGGAATAGGGAGGATGAGACTTTTTGTCCCCCCACTTTCAGGTGTTATGGTCATAAAGTGGTAACGTCTAAGCCAGGTATTAAGGTCATATACACTGGCAATATATATGGTGTAACATGTTGGACCTTTATCCAATCATAATCAATTATTGTGTAGCCTAATTCAAATTAAATCAAAGTGATCTGACATCCAGCCCGCCACAGTCTAGGTAAGCCTAGTTTCATAATCAGCCGAAAATATTTTTACACTTCTCAATGCAATCTGCCGGGGGGGATTCAACTCGTCGGGTCGAGACGTCTCCCTGGCGCTAGCTGGCCATCGCATCGCATTTCCTCCAGTGCATCAGCTCCAGGTCGGCTTGGAAAGGCTTGGGGGTGGCTCCGCGGCTCCAACCGTGAGTTCCCTCGCCTGGACCTCGCCGCTTCCCAGGGCTGTGGAGTGCTTATTGCGCAGTGGTACCTTTCTCCCTATGAGGAGGGACGGGGCTCCCGGCCCGACTATCAACTGGGATGGACTGTCAACCGGGGCGGACTGTCCCCAGTGCATTAGGGGTCTGCGGAGATGTCGGCAACCCACCCGTCTTGGAACACGGACACTGTCTCGTTTACCATGCTTTGTGGGTGGAACTTTTTGCCGTGTCATCATCATTCATATACAACTAAGGTGTTTATGATTAAATTGTTTACAATTGGACAAAGTTCTTTATAGATCTAGCCTCTTCATTTTGCTCTCAAAGTGCACCAGATTGATGCATTTAACTTTAAAATGCACACAATTTTCTTCTGGGGGATCATGCCCCCGGAGCCCCCTACAGGGTCAGAGGTCTGCCCACCACAGTCTCACAAAGTCCTGTGGGAAACACTGTATTACATCATCCACAACTGGTTGTCCCCCCACCTCAACATGGACAGGCACATGGCGTTACGATTCAGGGACCACCCAGATACATCTCAAGGAGCAGAACATTGCATATGATTAAATGTTTTGGACATGATAATACTGTATTAACACCATGGGAATAATATAAACACATGTTCAGTAATGGAGTTACAGTCCTGTTATCCATTCCCTCTGTGACTACAGTAGTGTGCTCATCCATTCTGTGATGCAATCCTCCTTACGCTTATTTATTTCATTTGTGAATATTACTTTTCCCCCACTTGTTTTTGTCAGTTTTGATGTAACACAGAATCCACTCAAAAAGGGCAGAGATAGAAAAACCATCTGCTCACATCTCAGCGGGAAACCCGGGACACCTCAGTAGGTTGTATGTACAGTACAGATTGAGGGCTTTATTACCAGTAAAGGTCAGATACATGCAATGTTTTTCCACTTGCATTTCATCACATGTCATATCTAATCTCATCTCTCCTGCTGTGATTCATTTTTTTCCATGGTTGAATGTCCACACAAGCTTTGGCATGGATGCAATATGTATGCATACACACATATTGCACATACAGTATCTATTTTGTTCTGAACTCCAGACTGGATAGTTTCTATAATTCTACTGTACTTCAAGTTACTGACTTGTCCTCAGAGCTGCATCCTTGTACAGTATATGGGCGATCAGCCTTGGATGCTGTGTTTGACAGGTGCTGGTGCAGTGAAATGTGTCGAGTCCAGACTACACAAGGCCAAGACGAGACCTGTCTCTCCAATTTGAGTCAGAGAAGGAAGATGGAACATGGAAGTGCCTGTCTCCACTGTCAATCTATCCTGTCAATCTATCCTCGCCTCACCCATGCCACTGAAGTGACTATCACCACATAAGACAGGAATCCTATCCAGGGTCTGATGAAGTCCCACAACCAGTTGAAAGAGATATTGAACATCAGCCTAAGTCTCCTTGATATGCCTTTTCACAGGGATATGTCTCAGCATGGGCATACGTATGTAGGCTTAGCATGAATATTGATTTTATTGATCTCCTTCGCAGAAATTTCAGAAAAACTCATCTCACATACAGGTGAGTTTCCATGGTGGTACATGCTGTATGTTTCAAGGGATATGATGACGCATGAAGCTGTGAATTCAGGATTAAGAATACCGTTGGAGGACACGCTTTTTGAAGTGGGATTAGCCCACTGAGAAGTTATTCACCGCAGTACTCCAGAAGCCCTTGAAAAGGTATCTTAGGATGCAATGCAGAGAGGTTTGAGAAGTATCTGAGAAGCAAAACACTCATCACTTCGAAGACATGCAGACCGGGGGGCTCTGCCGAAGCTGGGGTGTGCAGAATGTGAAGAGCCCTCGGCTCGGAGGCAGAATGACACTCGGTGGAAAGCCTAAAGTGTCATTTTAAGCTTACAGATGGAGCCTTCACAGCAGGTGTGTGAGGGGAATGCTGATCTACCTCGGGACAGCCGAGTGTGATCCACAAGCTCTTTAACATCATTGAGCTACACTTACTAGAATGTTTAAGAGACACTTGAATGCTATGAGATGCAGAAAGGAAGTGGAGGCAGGCCAAAGAGCAAGCACGGGCTTAATGTGGGTGAAAATAAGGATAACAATAGAAGAGTCTGCTTATATGAGACCACAATATTTGAGTGTATAAGGTTTTAACTCAACAAATATAAATAAATGTTGTTTTTAACATTACTGACAACCTTAGTTCCATTTAAAGGACCAGGGTGTAACAATTAGGGGGGATCTATTGGCAGAAATGGAAAATAATATTAGTATTAGCATATTATTATATGGTAAGTATGTTTTCTTTAGTGTATAATCACCTGAAAATACAAATCGTTGTGTTTTTGTTACCTTAGAATGAGCCGTTAATATCTACATACGGAGTGGGTCCTCCTTCATGGAGTCCGCCATGTTTCTACAGTAGCCCAGAACGGACAAACCAAACATTGTTAACTTTTCCTGCTTGGGCTGGAGTCGATAACGTTACTCGCTGGAGTCACCGCCGTTCTCCCTCTCTTGCTTCACCACTCACAATGACCTACGTTACTCTTACAACGACTGGCTGTAGAGAGGGCAATTTGCGTTTTCACGTCGGCCACTGTAGTTCTTCTACACGCTCGGCAAACAGGAGTTTTAGATGGCTGCAATCTGCAACCTCACCGGTAGATACCACCGGATCCTACACACTGCACTTTAAGTGGAAAAACAAGGGTGCAGAAACATTTACCTAACCTAGGTGCAGCACTGGCATCTATACATGTATTAAATCTATGTTCACCATTTTAGCTTAGCGTATTAGCATGCTAACATATGCTAATTAGCACTAACACTGAGAATGACATTAGTTTGCATTTATTAGGACTTAAGACATTAGACAAAAAGACATTTTGACCTGATGATGGTGCTACATAAAACATCAGGGGATAGCTAAAGTTACTACAGTTCGAACATCTGGGCACCATGAGCGTGTGTGTACCAAATTTCACAACAACCCATCCAAAAGTTTGCGAAGATATGTCAATACAAATGTCAACCTCATTATGGTCCTGGAGGACTACCAAGTCATTAGAGTACATCATCTTGGAACCATATCTGTACCAAATGGAGTAGGACTAGATGTTCACTGAATAAGTGAAACGTTTGACCAGCAGGTGGCGGTACAGGAAAAGTCAGAGGATCATCATAGCCATTAGAATGTATCCTCTAGGAACCTTGGATATCTTAAGCAAATTTCAAGGCAATCCATCCAGATCCATCAAGATATTTTAATCTGAACCACAAAAGTCAACCTTGTGGCGGTGCTGGAACAAAAGTCAGGGGATCACCAAAGTCAGTAGGATTCATCCTCTGTGGACAATGAAAGTCTGTACATAATTTAATAGAAATCCAAATGTTGGTAAGATAAGAACACTCCAAGGCATGACATAAAGACAAGTAGATATGAAGGACTAAATAAGTTTAGTTTAAAACATGACATCTGAAGAAAAGGTTGCATCATGACTAAATACTTAAAATCATAGCCACTAAAAAAAAGGGGGTTTGATAAGGGTCAGATTCTGAATGAGTTATGCAGAGTTTAATATTGATAGTGCAGCCAAATTAAAATGCTTTGGTGGTTACAACAGAGAGTAATTTCACACTGATTTTATTAATTAATTTCCTTGCTGACCCTCTCTCTGATCTATCTTTATCATGTCTAAAGGAGACTCCATGAATGGATTTGGTTAAAAAAGTACCATCGTCCCCATAACGGACATTCACACATCTACAGTATATCACTTCTTCCACGCTGAGTCATATTTATGATTAAATAAGAGGTGGAATAATGATATAGGATCTACCTTAGCCACAATCCTATGTTATGGTTTACAAACTGCACATTCTCCTGATAGTCTACCTTAATTTCAGTCGCATTGAACTCAGTAAAACAACACTTACACTAATTTGGCCACACACTGACCGTCCTGAATTAATGCAGCTCTGTGTAGTCAAGCTGAACATTTATCAGTGTTCTGCTTTGGTTTGCCGTGGCAGCCAGAAGCCCAGGGCAGGACTGAGTGTAACTCTTTTCCGCCACCTGGGATTTGGAAATGCATCTCTATTTATGCTTTGGCCATCTGCCAAAAGGTCCATACTTACTGCAGAGGCTAGGAGGTGACAGCGAAGCTCAAGCGTCTGAGGGGGCCTTACACAATTAGGCCTTGGTAACAGCTTGTTCCCTACGACTCCTCCACAGGAAGGATAAACCAGGTGAATGGGTGCTCAGGGACTGGGAACAAGGGAGCGGGAAAAGAAACCCACTAACTTGAACAAATACATCCGCGCTCCTTTTTTGGCGATTTTCATCTCATTATGTTCTTGCTGTTTTCTTTCTTAACATCCAAAGCAGACATTTCCAAGGCTTTTGTTTCTTGTCATTTTCTCTTTTAATCTCAACAAACATAACTGAAGAAATCCAGGCTCTAAAAAACGTCTCTTGAAGCACTTTGGCACATTCGACATTCTTTCAAAAGTGCTGGCCTTTTCCCGAGAAGACTAACAAGACTGCACTTAAAGCCACCGGTCTGACCATTTTATACAGCCTCCACCCCCTGAAGGCATCTTGTGCCATTAAATTTGGTTTTAACAGCAAAGATGCATTGTGGAAAAAAACTGTCCCGCCATGTAATTTTGCAAGCAAAGCACCACCTTGCCAAACAAGAAAGGTCATCTTGCTCAAAGTAGGTTTCTACAACAGTTTTTATTCAGCAGAAATTGCAGAACTGAGTGTGCTTGCTGAAGGTATATGGAAAAGGTGATGTATCACTTATATATTATCAATGATGGGTCAGAGTACTGACAGATGAGGGTGTGAGAGCATGCATGAGGCCAACGCTGACAATATCAGGGCCAAGCACAGGTGGATCCTGGTAAATAGTGTGTCTTGCTTTCTTTGTATTCAATAAACGTGAGGAAAAAAAGGTCAGTTTTGATCCGTCAAGCTCAAGGTTCCATCTAGAAGGCTAAATAAAAGATATATGTCAGTGGCACACAAAAGGTGGCCCTAAACACCTTGATTCCAGCTTGTTTCCCCAGCTTGTTATCCAAAATGCCCTCTGACAGAGGCAAGATAGGGTCAGCTCCTCATGGAAAGGAAAAAGGAGCAGCAGGATACCCGAGAAAATAGACATTTGAAGTACAACACTGATCTTTGACCGGGTCTCCTTCACTTTGTAGATATATGTACACACACAAACACAAACTCTATAAGCAAACAGCAACAATACAGCTGACAATATCAATAAATTACAGTTATATAGTTATTATAGTATACTTCACCATACTGTTAACTGCATTGTAGGTGGGCCCTGTTCAAAGTAGGTCTATTGTTTCAACAGCTTCTGTCAAATAACTGCCTTCGTTCTGATTTAAACAAGACAGATGCTTATGGTATTCATTCAGCCCATCGAATGATGGGAGTAGCCTAGAATATGACTTCCTCTTATTGAGACCAAATATAAAAGACATACAGAGAAAAAGGACAAAAATGTTACTCGCATATAAATGTATTTATTTACATGAAATTTGGTCCTGTTTCTTTGCACCATATTATTGTCAGTTGAAGATGATTTCTTTACTGTGTATCCGGTACAGGGTCATGGCTCGATCGAAAGCTGAGAATCACTGCAACCCACCTACATATTTTCATTTACATTCCATATGTGTTGAGGACCTTTGAGATGCACTGCAAGGAGACATAAACAGTGTTGTCCTTCAACAAGGTAGCGTGAGAGAACTGAGACTGAGACACCAACAAAATGGTGAAACAAGATTACACTCAATATATGTACTATATAGTGTTATTTAGCCCCCTTCGTGACAAGCTAGTATGACAGGGGGGAAAAATGAAAAACACACAGCCAATGATTTAGATTACTTGGGTGACCAGGACGAATGTACTGTATATCATTAGCTTATAAGCTCTGTGACAGAGCACTTTATTAGGGAAGTTATGAGAACAAAAATGTATGAGAATGTCATGTCTGAGGATAAAGATCATTAGGAATATTTATATGGGGTCCACCTCAAGGACATATTATACAACACTAGTACTAGGCTCATACATACTCAACAGCATAGGTGCCGGAATAGGGAGGATGAGACTTTTTGTCCCCCCACTTTCAGGTGTTATGGTCATAAAGTGGTAACGTTAGCTTTATAAAACTAGAGTGAAGATACCATGTCATACTAGCTTGTCACGAAGGGGGCTAAATAACACTCCGAATTTGTGCTAAATTTTGGCAAGGAAAGACTGTCCATTTACAAAGGGGGGAAAATGGGTTCTATGGGTACCCACAAGTCTCCGTTTTACAGCTGTGAGGGTTTCTGGACAATATTTGTCATTATTTTGTGTTGTTAATTGATTTCAAATAATACATACATTTGCATAAAGCAAGCATATGTGCCCACTCACATGTTGATAAGAGTATTAAATATTTGACAAATCTCCCTTTAAGGTGCATTTTGAACGGATAAAAAATGTGCGATTATTCGCCAACAATCATGCGATTAATCACGATTAATCATCTGCTTCCACAATAATCATCAGAATCAGTACGAAGGGGAACTATTCATGTTAAACATGCTAACAAAACCAATGTATTCTATTCTTTCTTTGATTCTTTCCTCTACACTTTATTTTCCTCCTCAGATATAATAAACGCCATGTACACAAAGTAAAGGTGGATGCTGATCTGATGTTTTGTTTTTAAATATCACATGAGTAGTGTTAAAACTGATTTAGACAGTAATGTCTATTTCTTCCCACAGGGGAAAAGAGTAAAAAACATAAAAGTCCTCTAAAGGCCAGATTTACTGACCAGATTATGTTTGAACCGCTACATGAAGAGGTGCTCTGCTGTTTCCAGTGACACAAATGCGGGGCGCTTTGAAGAGAGAAAGACCAAATGTGCAATGAGCTAAAACAACAGGACTGCTGGCCCACACAAGCATATCCATCTTTCCATTTTGATCTGCAGAGACTCCGGCGAGACAGAAACAGAGTACGCAGACACACTCACTGGCTCTCCATGAGTTGTTGATCATTGGCGTCTGACGGTTTGGCTGTGTGTGATTGTGGTTGCTTCTTTGGATGTTTGGTGGACTATGGACCCTTCCCCCAGGATTCTCTACACTCATCTCTTCCTGTAAATGTAGCTTTCTAGTAGCCACAGGCTGTGAGGAGTGGGTGGGCTGTGGGATTGTGAATGTAATGCTGAGAGAGTGTCTGGAAATGGCCTTGTCCTCCACACAGCTCTACATCACAGTAATGGAGCAGTGGGGAGAGCCATGAGGCTGCCAGTGTTCACAATAGTGCTGGGCACTTCAGGTAGTGGGGCATATTTTTAGATGTGTGATACAACGATGACCTTGGGAAACTCTAGCAGGAGTGAGTCTATGTTCACAAGATAAACAACGGGATGTTTTGGAAGAATTTCACAAAACACGACACTGTGAAGTAAAATACATCAGAGATTCTTAAGTTAAAGGTGCTAAATGCAAGATTGGGAGCATTTATATTGCCTCTGCACGGCTCTCAACATGGCGGTGGCTCATAGCTAACAGTGCTAACAGCGCTAACAGCGAAAACAACTACAACATGCATGCTGACAGAGCTAACAGTGTTAACCTGAGGGGGAACCACAGGGTTGGTGCTACGCTACCACGACGGTGGCGTCGGTCGGGACAGCGTTAGCTGTAACCGCTTTATGAGAGTAGTGCAGAGCGGCGGCCGTGAGCTAGCCATTGGGGCACGCGCACATGCACAAACATGCACTAAAAGCAAGCGCCGCCGGCCCAGCGATGTCAGCAAGGCATGGAAAAGCTCGGATTGCAACACACACACAGAAGGAGAGAGACTTCATTCTCTGCTCAGGTAGACATTAGTCCTCTATATGGCCCTAAGAAGAGAAACGGAAGGGGAGCAGAATAAGAAGTCCTCAATTTTAGAATCAGTATGAATTATTCTGAGAAAACAAACCGGTGTTAAAAGTTATTCATGCTAATTTATGCATATAAAAATAAAAGTGGTGTGCAGATTAGCATAATTTCAGCTTTCAACTCTTGTAACCCAGAGGCTGTTAAGACGAGGCAGATTTATACCTAACAGAACAGACCGCAGGCACTATGACTAAACCGATGCCTCTGTTTATTTTGAAAATAGGTTAACTTTCTGTGGACAAAGTACTCCTTCCGCCCATATACCAAAGGAAAAGTTTTTCTTCAACAAACTTTCTTTCACTAGTTGTACTTAAATCAATCTTAATCCAGTTAGCTAAGCCTGCCCCGAAAACTTAATTTCTTTTAAACTCAAAGTAAAAATCCGCCCTAAAACACAATTCAGCTATACTGCTCATATGATCTAAGACAGTTAGCTAAAAACAAAATAGCAACAGCACTATGTGGAGCTTCAACGCTGTGATGAATAGGAAGCTGATATTTGGGGACACAGTGGCAATTTGCAAGATCATTTGCTGGATATATGGGCTCATTTTCTGGTTCAGAACTGTTATCCTTTCCACCAAATAACTATGAACAGAAAGAGCAAACAAATACTCATTTAGTCTGACACTCTGTACTGTTAGAGGAGCAGCCTGATACATGCTCATAGATATTAATTCAACCATATAAATTATTACATTTGTTTCTGTTTTGGGTACAATATATCAATATTTCAAACATGCAAGCATTCTGTTCCTCATATTGTTTGTCAGAAAATGACGTTTCTATTAGTAACTGAAATAATTTGTGATTTTTAAGGTCCCGGAGAGATGCCATTAACATTTAACAATAGGTCCAAAAGGAGAAGGAAATTCCCATGCTTCATCCTGATCTTTGCCGGAGTGACTTTAACCGTGCAGCCTCACAGTAAGACGGAGATAACAACTGCCTCAATCATGGCGAGAGGGAGCAGAAAACCACAAGCCCACCAATCTCTCTCCACCCCACCCGCTGTCCTCTCTCGGTGGCCTCCATGGGAGCGGTGGAAGATATGCCGGCTAACAAGAGCTCCCTCCCTCCCCCTGCCATCACAAGAAAACCCAAGATCCGCCGCTACAAAGTCACCTCCTGTGAGGCAGTGGCAGGTTTGAGAAGGGCAAGTCATTTCTCGCTTCAAGAGGTGCAGGTAACCACTCGGAGGTGTGCTGGTAAAGTGGTGGGTGCTCACGGGGGCGGAAGGGGTGCTGGGAGAAACTGTCGGACCTCTGCCTTGCACCCGACAAATAGAGTATTGTTGTAGTTTAAGTTTAACGGTTAAGATGTACACTGTCCTATAGATACTCATTCATGTTGCCTCGGGCTCTAGTGCTATTGTCTATGCCATCACGTTGTTCATCTTACGCAGTAAATTGAGCACAACAAACAGATGCCAGCGGAAAATAAGTCAGATCTCTATTTCTATCTCTTGCTCACTCTCCAAGAAAAACCCACTAGAAGGCGAGGAGTCAGAGGGCCTGCATGGTGAATTCATTAGAGAAATAAAAAATAAACATATAAGCTCCACTGGATACCTCCTTTTCACTTAAACAGGCCACTAATGCAGTTATAAATGTGGTCCCAAAGAGTAAGCACAAAGCTAGTCCTTATGGAGTCTTTTTCTTTCTCTTGTGCAGCCATAAACTCTGGCTGATTATCCTGTGGCAAGAAGCTGTGGAGGCAGCAGGGCTAATACAGCATGATAGCAACTGTCAATACATGATCAAATACAGGGCCACACTTTAAAAAAGATCTCACACATCCTACATTTAGCCTCAATCAATCCAGCCCTGCTGGTGTGTTTCAGAGAGAAAGGTAAAGACACGTATTGATCAAAGAGCAAGATAGAATCTGCTCCAGGGACTTGCAGGCCAAGAGACTGAGTAAGAAAGTGAACAGCAGTCATCTAAGAGACCATTTAGCCAAATTAACATCGCTAATTCTTTTTTTTTAATCTTTTGCAATGACTGTATATGTCATATGTATATGTATATCTGCAAACAGTTCCTCGAATAGCTTTATCTTTCTCTGTGATTCACATGCAGTGAGCTCCACATGCATTCATATTGCTGAGTGAGTGAGAGCTTAAAGGAATAAGACAAAACCAACATCTTTGAGAGAGAGTAAAGAAGAAGAAGCCGCAGAAAAATGTGATCAAGCTTCCCTACTCAAAGAGAAAAAGAGGGTGACATATCTTCATCCGATCAGCCAACTTTCAAGGATATGATTTAGTTTTACTGCGTCAAATTAAATTAAAATGCTGCTCACCACAAGGTGGGCTTGTTACACAAGGCTGTTTACGGCGAGACTTTACAGCACATTTCTGTTCAGAAAAACAAAACACTTCCTCTATAAAAATCCCAACAGTTTATACTTCATTTGTCCTTGATGGGCTGAGAACGCGTGCCCTAAAAATGATCTGCAACGTCATGACGACTGAGGCAATCAGTCCCAATCTTCACACCGTGACAGGTCATTACAATGTTTGGCTACTCGCCCAATAACGCTGCGCTTGTTCTCTTGTCACCACAGGGACGTGACGCCACACCATTCCAAAGATGAATGACTTTGTGATAATAAGGGCTCTAATAAAAAAAGCTGTGATATTACCCCGGTATTAACCCTGATTTTCTCAGGTGGTGTTGCGACTCAGACTTGGAAAAACTGGTTTAAAACTTTTAGAAATCAATATTCAACTGTTTTGTCTGTGTATTATTTCAAGAGTAAAACCTTAAAGGTTTCATGTTGTAAAAGTGAGATTTTCAGGTATTTTTTATTATAAAGCAGGTTTTAGTGATATATAAATACTGTAAAAATATCAAAACACTCAATCCGTGGAGAAATACACACCCACACCTAGCCCGTATTCAGAAACGGTGCCTTTGGAACAAGCTGTCAGGTTTTCTGTAATTTTGTGATGTCACGAATATCACATACTATCACCGAAATCACATAATATGCACACATACCCAATAGGTGTACTATCATTCAACATACTTTTGTGTGAATAAACAGTAGTATGTATCTTTTCGGATGCAACGAGCCGTGATTTATGTCGTCACTTCCTGAAAGCCTCCTTGCCGGTTGAAGATGTGTAGCCATGGTAACCTGTGCCAACCTAATTTCTGTTATGAACGTTGTCATCACTAACGCATTGCATTGTGGGATATTTATGCCGCCATAGTGTCCAGCGTTTGCATATTGTAATATTTCACTGGAAATAGTATGCAATTTGAGTACTATTGGTTTCATACTAAGGTTTCGGACATACAAAAACTTCTCACATACTGTTTTAGCGTACTAAATATCATGTTAGTATGGAATTTCGGTCGCAATCTCAGTTTATTTCCAATTGCAGTGTATGTGAATGACATCAGCAGACAGGAAGTAAACATGGACCTAAGCTGTTGCATAGCAACGCAATTCCGTTGAAATGTGCTAAAATTGAGTTTTCAGGCGGAGGGTAAATACAGGCGTGTTCAGGCAGACAGTATGAGGAAAATAAAGTGTTTTTTGAACATTACAGCATGTTCTAGGAGAAACACAAAATACAAGTATGAATCTTAAAATGAGCATAATATGGGACCTTTAAATCAATGCAATTGGATAAAAACTCAACTCAGCACAAGCGCATTATTAATGCATCTAGCAAAAGATACTTTTGTATTTGAACATTTAAGCAATATTTTATAAGACAGAAACAAGACCCTGTGAGATTTAGCTGCATATAAAGTGGCTGAGTGAAATCAAACTCATGAAGCGTTCACTTTAATGGCTGCTGTGACTGCCAACACCTTCAGCTGTGATTATCTGACGTTGGGCCTAAATATGGAAATCTCAACACCTCAAGTTGAATCATAGACGGCTGCGATCTTAAAAACAAAGCCGCCAACAACATTAAGTGCATACAGTATCCGCCCATCAAAGAAGTCTGAAATAGCTCGTACTTATCCTAGCTGTCCATGTGCAACATCATTCCTGGCTGTGCTTCATAAAAGCGGTTTAACAGGCAGGATATGTAGTGCATGTATTTAGGATAACGTTCAAAGGTGTGAAATTGGATTTGGCACTGACGGAGCAAGGAGACAGTAAGAGCAACGGTAAAAAAAACAGGGCTGGCCCACACACATATATTATATTACATCTGTAGAGTATATATACAAAGCCAAACATTTATCTGGGCCAGTAACACTGGATTAGATATAACATAAAATAAAGGGTAATCCTACAAAACCATTCAATCCTGGCTCCAATTTATACTGAATATATTGTATGCTGAGTGAAAGGTTTGTTCCTTTTAGAAATGATTCCAAGCAGCAGACGTTCATACTGTTGCAACAGCTGTGAGCTTATTAAGCAGAAGACTAATTCATGTATTGATGAATTCATAGTATCGACAGATGCAGTACCAAAAAGTTATGTACAAGTTTGAACTGCCAGCAGCAGTGAAAATGAGTACATCATTCCACCTACTAAATTGCATGATATTCATTAAAATAACACACACATTAAAGGAATAATCCAGGTGTTTTGAAGCTGGGTATAGCATACACTTAAACGGATATTAACTTTTTTAGGTGGGCCTTTCTTTTAGGTGGCTAAAATGCGGTTTGCTGCCGGCCCTGTCCATGCAATATATCGCTTTGCTCCCGTGTCGATACTCCTGTTTGCTTCTCCAAACTGGGGGCACGCCGACCGCCATCTACTGTAGATAATACACTGACTTTACCTTGCACAACAGCTGGATCCTCGCGATGTGGCAAGATCACGCGAGAATCGCAGGATCACATATCACACTACAATCCATCCTGTCAGGCTTCAAGTAATGCGTTTGTGTCCGGAAAGCCAGAGCACGGACCAATCAGCGTCCTGTGAGGAGTTGCTGGCAGCTAGAGGCGACTGTTTGTTCTAAACAACAATGGCGGCTCGTGAAGAGGTTTGAGTAAATGCTGCAATAGCAACTGTTATATCCGAAGTGGAAAGTATTTCTTCATTGAAAGAAGAGCAAAGAACGGCACTAAAGACTTTTCTCGATGGAGAAGATGTTTTCGCTCTTCTCCCGACTGGCTTCGGCAAGAGTTTGATTGACAGATGGTTCATCCAATCACCTGTCAAGTATTTTTTTAAAGTTCCTGCCCTTTTCCAAACAGTTTCCAGTGACGGCTTCTCAGATGGTTCTGTGCAACAAACCATCTGGCGGGTCAGGTTAACACTGACTATGGTTAAGTACCTTATACAACCCCACTTCAAAACATCCGAACTATCCCTTTAAGATTGATCAGCAGGATTAAAACGCCCCTTGGTTTTCTGTTGTTTCTTGTATCCTACAGGATTCTCTGTTTTTTTTCTTGCTTTTATCATTTTCAGTAAGCTTGTCATCCATTAAAAGCCAACACCATACCACCATAACAAAGCCAGCTAAGCTGTCATTCCAAAGGAACAATTATGAATATGCCTTTATCATTTAATTGCAGGAATTATCCAGACGCTAGATTTGATTATTAACAAAATTCTCCCTCTCTTTCTCTCTCTCCTCTCTCTCACACCCACTCTCTTCCATTCAACTGTAATGAAGGTGAGGGAAATTGGCAGACATTAATGTTTATTCAGCCCATATCGAATCAGTTTCTCACCACCCTAAGGGCTTAATAGGAAACAATAACTGAATTATGACATGAATGCTAGCCAATTGCTCACAACTCTGGCTGGAGACAAACACAATGACAGGCCGTTGATATAGCGACTCGCTCCATTTCCTTTTATGTTTTGTGGGTTTTCATTAAATAGGGAAAAAAATGATGTGGAAACAAATAATGACTGACACTGACTGTCCCAAAATAAAAGCCCCCCTTTTATCAGTTCACCACTAAACTGCTGTCTTGTTTAACCTTGGTGTAAGTGTTGCAGAGTTATGAGACAGATATAAATGGTTTCTGTAAGCATTGGTTAACATCTCTCTTCCTCTCGCCGTGTTTATCCCTCTTTCTCTTTCAAACCAATAATGATCCATCTCACCGCACAGTTTGCACTGTGATACATTAAATCCATTACTTAGAAGCACACCTGCGATGAAATGAAGGACAACTGTGCTGCGCAGGCTAATGCAATGCTCAGCCAAGCACACCGCTGGCAGGGCAGCCACAGGACTTGGCCTATATATCATACTGCAGGATTTAGCAAGATTTAGCACTTGCAGACGAAGAGCTACACGCTGCTTCCAAATCCTGGGATCTGTTTAAAGTGCAGAGGGTTTTTAAGGCAAGACATTAATGTATAGGTTTGATTCTATACTTGTGTATTTCTACTGCTGGCTAGCTGATGTTGGTTCCACCTGACGTATTTTCTTTTTCAAATTAATGGACATATTCACTAGGTTTCACTTCCTGACAGACTTTTTTGTAAGTGGTACTGCGAGTGATATAAACACCAGCAAGCCTTGACACTGCTGTGAAATTGATTTTAAAACTGCTGCGAACAGTAAAAAGTGAAACAGACGGCTTCAGAAAAAAAAAAAAAAAAAAGGAACTTGACTTTTTTGAAATATCCCAACAGCTCACTCTGGCTGCTTCTTGCTGTGCCGTGATCAAATCAAAGAGCCCAGTTGTGTGTTGTGGAGTTTCAGGAGAAAGGCTGGAGAAAGCTTTGCAACGATAATCAATAGAAGTTTTTGTTGTTTTCAGAAAAGCGATGTTGCTGATTTCCCAATGCTTTGCTTTCTTTCTTTGTAAGATATCTTCAATAACATCAAAATACACTAGTAGACGTCTACTTTCGCCTGCAGGGCACTCACACAGTTGCATTGACACATTTGTCCACGTTTTTGCAGTTTTCTGGCGTTGGTCACACCCAAATTCGCCTGCACCTCACATTTGCGTTAGCGATTATCCTTCTGGCCGGTTTCAGGGCTTTAGAGGCTTAAGAGTTCACAAAGTCTGTTTAAAGATAGAGCATAAATTGTACTGGGCTTGAGAACAATGCCCCCGGTCTAATGTTAAGTATTATCTCATAGGCAGCAAAAACCTTCTGACACTAACCTTTATTAAGAGCATGCTCAACAAAAGAAAGCCAGTTCAGCATTTCTTTTCTCAACCAATGCCACTATCATTTTGCTGAACTCGTCCTTTTAAAAGCGATTTACTTCCTGTCAGCTGTTTGACATTTATTCACCGCTCAAGGTCATTATTTGTGTTGGAAAAATCTGTCAGATCAAACAGACAAAGCTTACTGTGTGGAAATGTGTAAAAGGAGAAAGGTTTTCCAAAACCTTACTTTGATTTCATTTTTTTTTCTATTTTGTGAGAATTTAAATGTTTCAAGGTTTTTTAGAGAAAGCAAGGAGGGGAGAGCGGTCCAACTTACTGTGTTGGCAGTGAACTCCACTGAAGCCTGGTGGACACTTGCAGACGTAACCAATGAAGGTGTCGCCCCTGTAGGTCTCACTGATCTCACATGTTCCTCTGTTGTGGCAAGGGTTCGGATGGCAAGGGCCTGCGTGGAATAAAGAGAGGAAAACACTGTTAAGAAGTCTGTTTGTGCCAATATGAATACAGTGTGTTACGGCCGTGAGACACTGATAATGAGCTACATCTTTTACTTTCTCATTTACACAGTTCAAGGTAACTGAAGCACAGAGTGTGCATGAATAAAATGAGCATTGCCATGTTAACAGACAGAAAAAAAACATTCCTACACAACCTTTACCCAGCCAGTTATTTAAATCAAACTAATTAAAAGTGTATATTAGTGTATAGTTGGACCTTGTGATACAGTGTATGAGTAAAACAGATTGACAGGCAGAGCTGAGGATGACAGGAGAGCGAGGAGAGGCTGGCGTTCAGTGACTGCTGCTGGTCTCTGTGGTTCGGAGGGCAGCCCAAGGCACAGTCTAAACATCATTGAGTACGTCCCCTCCAGGGAGGCAACACTTCATCCTCACAGCGCTAAATGGAGAGCACAGACTATAGCTGCAAGGTAGAGCACTATCACCTATATGCACAGAAAAGCATGCATGCCAACACACGCACACACACACACACACACGAGAGTGCAGGAGAGTGAATTGCTTAACCAGATTTTAAGTGGAGTAACGTGAAAGTGATACCAACGATGCCAAAACATAAAATAGGCCATTGGTGGGTTATTTGGTACAATAGAAATACTTGTTTCCTTTTAAATAAATATAACTAAATTTGTGCTATTGTGCACAATTCAAACGTCAGACAGGTAACAGCCAAATAGCTTAGTTTTGGATTCCCCCAATTTATGTGGCCAATTGTCAATAGTGTACTATTCCACACAGCAAAACAGTGTTTGCTTGAGTGACTGCATAGACTTTTCCGTGCTCCGCTGGGTACGAGGCACAGGCACGCTGGATAATTAATAACTGACCTTCTGCTTGGTGCTGCAGTTTTTTTCTTTAAATAACAGAAGGTGCAGTATATTGGCCAGTACTGGAACACTGCAGAGAGCTATCACACCAATCTTTGATCATTTTGAGTGGCTAACTTTGCATCAGTCAAAATAACTAAATATTCAAAACTAATGTTTGATTCAAATAAAAATAAAGACATAAAAACTTCAACAGTGAAGTTCATTTTAACTCTCAAGGTGCCCCTGTATGTATAAGACGTATGTTGAAATCATAGACTGTATAAGAAGTGGATATAGTCACCGCGACGTCACCTACTGATTTGTGGACTGCGGTTTTGAAGCCTCAAGTTTGGCATTTTGGCCATCTCCATTTTGGCTTTTGCAACCAGAGGTAACACAAGAGGGTGGAGCTAAGTACAACCGAATGCTGAATAAGACATTTTTAGGTGACCAAAAAGGTTATAATTAACTTGCATGAACTAAAAACGCACTGTGAAAGAGTTAAAGTTGTAAGACGAAAACACGGACAGCTCCCAGACCGGACAACACTGTGGTAGCGACCTATCAATCACAAGGTAGCCACGCCCTAAAGCATACTCTGCTTTATGGTCTATTTGACTCTAAATGGGACCATAATTTACGATATGAACATCATGCTGTATTGAAGATAGCGATTGAGACCATAAACTCATGTTTTCAATGTTTACTGAGGTAATAAAACAAGAGAGAAGTAGGGTCATTTTCTCATAGACTTCTATACAATCAGACTTATTTTTGCAACCAGAGGAGTCGCCCCCTGCTGGCTATTAGAAAGAATGCAAGTTTAAGGCACTTCCACTTTGCTTCACTTTTCAGAACCGGAGGTAGCCTACTGGTTGAGTGTTTATTGGCAACTAACTGGTGTATGTATAAGTGAACTCTACAAACGCGGAGAAAAGTGTAAGATTAAGAAGTATACATGTTCAGCACAATTCCTTCAATGATACATTATTTTGAAATCACCACCAGGAGATAGCAACTCCTCATTATATGTTGCCATTAAATGAGAAAGTTCATAAAGTAGCAAAATTATTCAAAGTCTGAATACTGCAAGGAAGGTATAGACTGCAAGGATTGCTTTCAGTCATATATTAATGTATTAGTTTTTGCATAGTATGTATCAATGAATGTGTGTGTTAGTTGCTTTTTTTGCTGTGCTGCAGCTTCAGTGTACTGAGTCCCTCCAATCACTTTGAATGCTAACCTACTTTGTGAAAGTTTCCACATGTTGCCGTTCCACACCAAAGTGATTACAACAGTTCAGCTTTCCTACTGAAAATCAAAGGGAGCGTATGCTGCACCCTGTGCAAGGGTCAGTACAGCTCAGTGGAGAAAAGGCTTGTGTGCAAAACATTAATTTGCAAGGGAATTCATATTCATAGCCACTAAGCACATGTATCCTTTCTGTGTGTGCAGCACCCCATTCATCATTACCATTGTTTTCTCTTTAATATTTGGGCGTAGTGAACGCTGGGTAGCTTTGCAGCCGCTAGTGAATTCACACTTTGGGGATTTGGCAAACAAAAGAATTTCAATCAAAAAAAAAAAAAAACAGCCTTAAAGTTCTGCTGGTGATGATTAATGACTCAGTTGGAGCACTTTTTCTTCTGTTTGTTTTTTTTCTTAAATTTATTCTATTTTTATCTTTTTGGGACCAGCAGTGATAACCACAGCTTTGTGTTAAAGTTATTAGAACCAAATATATATGACACAGCGATATATTACTTCATTGGCAGTGCCCACAACATGGTGCCATATTACTGCCATTTAAAATCTTCCTTGGACTAACCTGCAGCGTGGGGCCAAATGTAAATGACGAGGCCTTGACGCAGGGGCTATTGGTTTCATAACTCAAGGGCCTGCCAATAGCTGTCTCATCTTTTAAACATCGAGGTGTACGACTGCACCGAGGGCTGTCAAAACTTTGTGGATTGAGATTGGATGGGAAAACTTTAGAAGTCTACCGCTGGGTATTAATGCAAACCTGGAAAAAGCTCGGCACATGTTGAACGTTAAAATACAGATGTGAGAAGAAAGTCTGGTGGTTTCTGTGATAACATGTGGTCAGTCCGAAGCTTGTAAAAGTCTGTTGACACAACAAATTCGCTTCCATGAGCCTTTTTGTAAGCTTCCTGTCTCTTGATAGAATTTCCATTCTAGTCTTTTCACAGTCATATCTTAGGGTTGACGGGTAAACTGCGCTTTGACAGGTCTCTTATTTCATTTTAAGTGATAAGCAACAAGATGAAGTCTCAAGGGTGAGACTATCATGCCCTCTTAAGTCAATTTGACAAATGAGAAGCCATGAGCACAAAATTTGACAACGTCAAGTAAATGGGCGCGGCCTTGGATCGTATACTACATCATCTGCTCAACCATTTAAGACCAGCCCCAACCCAGAGAATGTATAGGCTGAAAATGAACTCAGTAAAGAAAAGAAATAAACACCACAAGCAAGCTTATTATTGTTCTCTCGTTGGATTTAGAAGGCCTCTGGATATGAATTACAAACGAGTTAATCCTATCGAAGTCGTGCCATTTCAAAGCCAGGACCTGTATCAGTAATAATGAGAGCGGTGGCTAATCAGTTGAACAGAGGAACGTATAATAGCTTTCACAGAGGCCCTGCTCTCTGAGGGAGAGGGAGGTGACAGGTTTCAGGGCTGTTTTGACGTGATGATCTATAGTCGCGCCAAGGCACACTGACAGCCTCCCTAATGGAGAGGTGGAGGGAGAGGGAGAGGGATACAACCCCTTTACACCCGGCATTAAAATGTGTCTCGTATCCAGATCTAGATATGATTTAACCTGATTACATTTACACCTGGAATTAATGTGTCTCCTGCGTCCACATTGAGATTCGATTAAGATCCGTAATCTGGTTAATTGTTGTGAAATAAACCCTGACAAGGCAATGCGGCACGTGAAACAGAGAGGTCTTGCATCGCCCTGAACGGCTTTATTTCACAACAATAACCCACTAGCTGTACATTATCCCGCTTATTACACGGCTACTTACTTAAGAAATAATAAATAATGTGACACAAAAACGGTCCGCAAAAGTCCAACATCAGAACTGCGCCCATAGCAACGGTCTGTTATGTATAGCTACGGTCTACTATGAAGAAATAACAGACCGTATAACGCCGTGATTGACCAATCAGAATTGAGTATTCAATAAATACGCATGAACTTGCAGCCAGGAACTGCCGGAGAGGCGGTGCGTATACTGCGCGGACGCATCAGCCTCAAAACGCCACCATTTAGGGGGAGAGGGCCCACAAACATGACTTTGAGGTATGTCAACACTCGCACACACAGATGTGAAGATGAGATGAGGAGAGGAGATGCTGAGCGCCGACCGAAAGATGGCAGCCAAGGTGATCTCTCTGCACTGCGGTCCAGTGAACGGAGGAGCGCTCGGAGCGCTCTGCAGGTTGAGCCCACTGGCCAAAGCTTTAATATTCACTGTTGATTAGTACAGAGCCTTCGTAGCCCAGATAAAAAGGTACTCGGGACAGCCTTACTGTTGCATTACATATTTCCACCCACATAGTTGTTGCATGTGGACTGAAAATGCAATTGCATTTACAATAGTGTTCAACATGGTCACATTGCGTCCCTGACCACCTCCGGAGGTGGTTTGGCCGATCGGATCACAATCTGTCTTGGGTGCATTTACACCTGTACTTTCATTAGGTCAAGAACTATCCGATTGCAATGCGATCACCCAACGCATTTTAATGCCAGGTGTAAGAGAGAGAGAGAGAGAGAGAGAGAGAGAGAGAGAGAGAGAGAGAGAGAGAGAGAGAGAGAGAGAGAGAGTGTTCTGTATGACAGCTAAGTTTGACATTTTTTAGATATAAAAGGCTCCGAAAGATTACAAAGTAATATTTCAACAAAGATTGATTTGCTGATAGTGTGATTTATGGAGCTGAATGACAATTTTAAACCAACAGTACTACAATGTGGGGGAAACACTGCATATTTTTACACCCTGTGTTGAAAAAAAGCCAAAACCTGATGGACTGCAACAATGTTGTGAGTCAGGATGGGATGCCGCAGTTACATTAGCGCACACACAAAAAATAAGACATCCAATCAGCATATTATATCAAAAAACTATTCTGCTGAGAGAATGCAAACTAACCTCGCCTAATTGCTTTTGCTACTGCCGTGTCCTCAGTGGGTTGAGATTTGCAAAAACTATTTTAAAATCTACTGGAAAAACAAACACAACATATATACTGTATATATATAAATCTGTGGCTGCTGGACAAAAAAGTCTGATTCTAACAGTCTGACAAGTTGACGTTTACAATTACTCTCTAGATACTAGGCTTCTAACTGACAGCAACACTTATTTTCCACTTATGCATTTCCACTTTGGGAAATAAAGGGTTATTTTATGCTTTAAAGAAATAAGTTTACCAATTTACTGCAACAACTGAGCATTTTCAGTAAGAATAAGCAACTTTTCCAGAAGAGGCAGCGAGGTGGACATTGCGTGTCATCTGAGGAGATCTCGTCAGGCTGTCAGCGGATGCTCTCTTCACTCTGTGAGCAGGTTGTGTGATGCAAGTCTGTATGTTGCATATCTGGAGGAAACACTGGCAGCTTTCTTGTGTGAATGTCAGCTGCTGCTCCGCTGTACAAGCCGAATCGCTCAGTGATTGATGTGAGCCTGCGTTGCGTCCGGCACGAGCGCTGTGATTTCTTTTCTGGCTGCGAAAGAGAGTCCAATCAATCAGCTGTGAAAACCTGACCAATGGTTAAACAGAGGAAAGCATCCTTTGTTTCCTTGCAGATCAATCACAAACGCCTGACATTTCCAGGGTTAAAGCTCCACATGTGCTCTTATATCTTAGCCGACAGCCGTCACAAATGTTAGCTTTTTTCAAATGTACGAGCAAAACACTAATGACATTAGACTGCACCTTATAATTTAGCCTCTTATAAACAATACTAGTTTACATCACTAAAATGTACAATGCACCATTGCAGCTGAGAGGCTCACTTGATTTCGTAAGAGGGTTATAATTAACTGTTAACTCTGTTTTTCTATTAAAGAGACTCAGAGAAAACGTTCCTCTATTAAAAAATGTTAACAATATACAGTAATACAGCTTTTTCACTGAGAATAAAATGCAGGGAAATAGAAAGAAGTCTTACTACTGCTACCTCTGTGTTGGTCGAGGTCACGAGGAGGTCGGACAAAGCATTACTGTCTGTTCCTTGATAAAGATTTCTGCTGATCCCAGTGAAGTGGGTCAGGTTGTGGGGCCAGCTGACCATTTACAGCAGCGGCGGAGGAAGTGCCTCTAATGCTCTTACTAAACACAAACAAGCATCTGCACTCGACTTGGTCGCTGACAGCTCCACTGAGCAACGCTCTTTCAGTTACACCCAATACCTCAGTAGATAATTTAATTGACTGTCAATGAAAAACGGCCCAGAAAATTGAATTGTCAACTCTGAATTTCAGTTCCAATTCGTCCATCTTGCACAGTACTGATTTAACAAGCCATCCCATCAGCCACCTTGTTAACCTTTTATAAAAAAAACACATTTTACCTGCTTCAAGAGAGTGAAATTTACATTGAAGCTCCTCAGCTCTGAATGTGCAGCCAGCCACATCATAGAGAAATCTGACATGGCCTAATTGTGTCAAATCTATTTTAACCCAGCCTCTTTCTCCATGATGGCTTCCCTGGTTCACGGGCTCATGGTCACTGCACCCATCCTTCACCTCGACTGATGAAAGTTGGCACCGCACCACCAACACTACATCAGTGCTCTCAGCGTGAGCCGGCGTAGACGTTCATGCTTTTAGTGAGTCCTTGGCCTCCTATTCTCCTGTGCCCTTGCCATTCCAGCCCATCAGCATTTGACAATATCAGACAAACGCACTGAGAGTTGAAAGAAGTACGAATCACGCATAAACTAAATGGTTTGGAATATCCAAATGGAGAAGTCACACTGAAGATCAGCATTGTTCTTGGAAGATGGAGAGAAAGGCAGAAATGGAGGTTGTCTTGTCAGAGACTAAATGTCATGGAAATGTCAGAGCGGTGACCCTGCCTGGCAGGGTCTGAAAAAAAAAGTAATTTTCCTGA
The DNA here is from genome assembly GCA_916700685.1 of Adelosebastes latens. Lineage (NCBI taxonomy): Eukaryota > Metazoa > Chordata > Actinopteri > Perciformes > Sebastidae > Adelosebastes > Adelosebastes latens. Next base: position 213,445 of record CAKAKR010061943.1, on the reverse strand, counting down.
TAATAATGTTTGTTCAAAGCCAAATTGTATATGGTAAGAGAAATTAGCTGTGACCAGAGGCTGGCTCCAACCTGTTCAATGGAGGACTACTGTTCTGCAAAGAGACTGTTTGTTATCCACTTAACCTTAAGGCTCAATTATGCTACTTGAGGTCTCAGTGGCATAATGCAACCACAGGGCTTTTGCATTTACAGTATTTGTTGTGATGTGATTTGTGCTGCTCCTGCAGTGGGTCTTTGCAAACGTTCAATTTGCGGTCGGTGCGTGGAAGCCGGAGCCGACCCCTTGTGGAGCCCTCTCAAAGAACCGCATCCTGCGCACCACAGAGACACAGCTCTCAGATGAATAAGCAAAGAGATGACAGAAACACTATTAAAGCCATCTGTCTCACTCTCTCGTCCTCTTTGTCTTTAATTGTCATATTGAGAGACTCAATGTAGAGGAATGAATTTTCTACTTCTAACGCACATATGTACGGGTGCTGAGAGCCACTGAAGAGCTTTGAGCATGTGACGATCAGAGAGGACGGATGTTGAAGAAGAACATTTCTCTTAATGTGGATATTTGAGTATTAGAGTCTCCTGATACATAATGAAAGTACCCATTAGAATCACTTACGGTTTATAAAAAGGGAGGGAAAATATGATTAAATGTACTTTTATGAGCAGATTATTTTGAGCAGACTGATGAGAATCAATAAAGAAAAGATGCTCATTTAACACATTAAAGCTGTAGTGGGTAGAATTGGAGCAAATATGATTAAAATGTTATTTTTATAAAACAGTCACTATATCCTGACAGTAGTGCATGAGACAGGTAATCTGAAAAAAGTCACATGCCTCTGTGTCCTCCAGTGCTCCTAATGGCATCTGCAGGATTTCACAGACAGGAGGAAAACAACCAATCAGAGCTGATCTGGAGTCTGTCATCTCTGAGCAGCTGTCAATCACTCGCGAACTTAAGTGACCCGGCAGCTATTTGGAGATAAGTTGAGAAAATACCAAGCACCGCCCACCAGCCGGAGCAAACTTTGTCATTTTACAGCTAAACAGTACACTACAAGATGTTTCTGAAAACATTTGAGGTGAGAAATAGTCATTACACTAACAGAATAATAATTCATATTTGATCAGCGCTGCCTAGTTTGACAATTTGATCGGAGTTAGCGAGTGATTGACAGCTGCCTCCGTTGAATGAACAACCAATAGGAACGCTCTCTCTCTGAAATGACCTGATTGGCTAAAGTCTCCCATCACAGGCTAGATTTTTTAAAGCCTGAAAACAGAGCCATGAGGAGGTGCAGAAGTCTAGTTATCTCTGAGAACACTTGAATTACAATTATGTTGAAAGGTTATTATGGAATTTTTGCCCAATGATGCCAAAAACATCCTGCCCACTGAAGCTTTTTAACATTCAAGCTCAAATTTAAGAATCAATTAAAATAATTAAAGTGTATAATGTCACTAAGTAATATAAAATTACAGTCTCCTACTACACCATAAAACACAATAAAGAAGGTGAGGCACTTACAGTAGGCTGACTCTATGCTCATTATTCAGTGTAACATTTAGTTCAGCCATTGCTTTTTCTCTGTGGGATTGTTTTGCAGCAAGAAAGGTAAAGGTACAGTAAGTAACCCACATCATTTGTACTTTTACTATCAAGAATTTTCCATTTGGTTTGATATGAACAGACTTTCCTAGACGTAAAGAAAGGATCCAACCTCATGTAGATAAAATGCAGCCAATTTCCTCATTTTATTATTCCAGTGGGGCAGAGGATAAAATGAAATCCAATATTCTGTCATGTTTAGCACACTAAGCAGAATTTCTCTCTCTCTCTCAACCTCAAACTTTCAATTTTAATAGCAGCTTCAGATGCCATGTAGATAGTGGGCCAGTGTTTATAGACTACTAAAATACATCAGCATGGACACAGGAGCTAAAGAAATACAGGCCAAGTATGCTAAAGAATAGTCCTCTTCATGTGTGTGCAGACAAAGGACGTGAATATGTAGATTAAAGATAGGAAGGCTGTGAAATAGCAGCTGATGTGCTAAATTCTTCAAAGCTGTCATGTGTAATTTGATCTTCCGCATCGCCCTGTCCTATTTTCCTCTAAGTCCAGTTCCAGGTCAGTGGTCACAAGTCGCACCTAATTCGGGTCATTTTCAGATCTGATCATTATTTCTTGTGCTGTTTTGCTGCATTCTTCTCTGTTATCTGAAACATGTACAGTACATAGGAGAGAAAGCTTTGGAAAGACTGACAACAAGATTCACTGCAGTTATTCAAACAATATCTTTATGCTAAAAAAATTATAAAAGTGGGGGTGACATACTGTGTGTCTACATTAAACTCCAATTCCGTATGTTGAGTTTGGATTTGGAGTTTGAATTTAAGCTCTATAGTTTGTCTTTTGTGTGACATTTATGCCACCACACAAATAGATTTTAATTATGCATTCTGACTTTGGTAAAAAAGTTCTTAATTTAATTTTAATTTAATTAATTTTTCAATTATTCAGTAAGTTTTGTTTGCGTGGAATTAAACTTTTCAATACTCTCTTCTAGTTTAATTGAAAAGGTTTATGTTCTATAGTAGCAAATGCATATTCAGATTATGCATGCAAGTGTGTGTATACATGCGTTTACGTTTCTATTTCCCGACTAACTGATTAGAGTCTGAGATTACGCTAAGCTTAGCATTGCAACAACAAACCGCTTTGATTTGTGGGGTATTATGTCTTCTCTAAAGAAATCATCCTTGTTTTAACCCATCTGATCTCAAATAAAACCAGCAGAGATGAATATTGATGAAAGAAACATAGACGAAGACAATTAGATGCTGAGGATGCACTTGGAAGAAGGAAGTTTGTATTCAGTCGCAGTACTTCCCCGGGATGTGAAGTGACATCTTAATTATATCACTGATGAAGATAAATCAGGTTCTTGTTTACTGTTGTCCTCTGTGGTCTCGCTTTTGTAATAAAACTCTCGTCACATTAGTTCTTTCGATAATGAGAAGCAGTACTTCTGAATACCAAATATGGTCTCTAAGGAAGATGTTTTTAAAAAGAAGTTTCTGTATGATAATTCACAGTTATTTACTTTACAAACACTAAGAGCAGCACAACTCAATGCGCTCCTTAGGGAACGGATACATTGTACATTCAGTGATGCTAATGGCGTGCATTTAAGGATGCAATGCATTCTACTTTAGATACAATACAGTAAGGTTTTGAGATGGGGAAATTGCTGGCGATATATTGCAATTTTTAAAAAATATATCATCATTGTCATAGTATAAAGACACACTACCATCTGAGTAAAAAGAAAAGTCACTATGTGGAATGGCTACTATGGGGACTAACATCATCACACATGAATACAATTGGGCTCATTGGATCCACAAGAGTCTTAGCTTTCCAGTCATACCCAATTTATGTAATTGTAAGACAGTTCAGGGACCCCAGTATGCAGAAATATTCAAATTTTAGAATAGGCAATGTACTGCATGTATAAAACTGCATGGAATTAGCATAAAGTAAAGGGGAGGCTCATGGGTAGCACCCATATTGAACCAGGGCTGTCCAGAATACCATTTTTGGGCTTCGAAGCTTCGATGAGTAATATTCCAAGGTATTCGAAGCTTCGTGGCACGGCGCTGACATGTTCTTCTGTCCGTCTCCATCTCCAACGTTTCAGTGCATGGGATGCTGGTGCACTACTGTACACACGCACACACACACCTCTACACACAACAAATAGCGATATTCGTCTGAAAATTACTAATAATAATTAATGTTGAATATGAATAATGAGTAATATGGTGGGATTATTCCTTATTGCATGGGTTATTTGGGGATTTAGACTTTATTATTACATACTTATATAAAAAGGCAAACACAAATGAAGCATTCAAATACTGATTTGGAGGTCGATTACCATGGCAACGGTCGAAGCTTCGAAGCGTTGAAGCATTCGGGTCGGCTCTACATTGAACCCATTTTCATTCACATATCTTGAGGTCAGAGGTCAAGGGACCCCTTTGAAAATGGGCATGACAGTTTTTCCTCGCCAAAATTTTGTGCTGGTTTGGAGCGTTATTTAACCTCCTTCTCGACAAGCTAGTATGAAATGGTTGGTACCAATGGATTTCTTAGGGTTTTTTAGTTTCATATGATGCCAGTACCTTCACTCTAACTTAAAAACTGAGCCCGCTAAAACTTCCGAAAGACAGAATAGCATCCGGGTCCGTCAGATTTTTAAGAGGTTAATTAAAAATCAATACAGTGTTTTGGAGAATCGATAAAGTATCGCAAAACGTAATATTGTGATACTCATGTGTATCAATACTTTCTTACGCCCCTAACACACTATGAGTGATTTTCAAAAACAGCCGTAGAAATTACGGAAAATGCTCAGTTATTCAGAAAAGCAATCAAGCTAAAGCAATCACTGGACTGAAATGGACTGTGAGGTTCTGAAAAAAACCTCAAAAATCTGTCCCAGACAAAAGACGAGCTATTTCTCACCAGTCGCACTATTATAAGAGGTTCAAATAGGACTGCCTTATGAACTGAACTACCAAATGATATAATCATGAGGGCTGCTGACCAGGCATGATCAGTGAGCCGACACAGGAATTAGTGAACGGTAATGAAGGAAGGAAGGGCCAAGATTTAGAAAGTGAAAGAGCTCGCTCCCTCCCTCTCACACACACACACACACACACACACACACACACAAATGTAGGGAAATCACGTTACCAAGCATAAAAATTTCCCACCTGCTGAAGTTGGTTCCTCACCATCTGCTGCTGTTGAGACACAGAGGAGGAAGAGAGGGAGGAGGGGGAGGAGAGAAGAAAATATATTAGCTTTATCACAACTATGTCACAGTATTCAGCTGCACGCAACACTGCTGATTCAACTATATTATTAGTTGCACTGTGCACAACTGTACCATATGTGCAGTAACATTTCACATGTAATCCAAGGGAGCATAGAGTATGTAACGCCAGACACACCTGCTACCTGTAGGGTGCAACATCCTGCCAAGACAACTCCTCCACACACTGCCACCACGAAGCGTAGCCCTGGCACTGTGTCACAGCCCATCCCCCATTCAGATACAATGCTACATCCTGGTTGGTGGCCTTTGACTAATATGTGTTCATCATTCTGGACCAGTGTAGGATTAGCCCCTGTGGCATACAAACTTGTTTGCTGCATCCCCTAAGCCCCCAGTCCAGCTCCGTTGGCTGAGATTTGGCATGTCTGCCATCATTACCACAACCCTCTATCTCCATCATCACTCGTAAAATTGCTCCGTAAAATGTGCCTGAAAGCTGGACACAGCTACAGAGGCAAAAGACCAAGGGCATCAGATGCACGGGGTGCCATTATTGTTGGGGATGATCAGAGATTCCCTTGGATGGGTTGGTTGGATGGATGGACAAACACAAATGCATTGGGATTTGGTGCTCTGTTATATCTCACTAGCTAATGATACCGCCTACCAATGAGCAGGATAGCTTAATTACAGTATGATTCAATGTCATGTACATGTTTTCATCCACAGCGTTGCATACTAATCAGGTATTAGCATATGGAGAGCGTTAAGGCCGCATAGATCATGAGGCGGACAGGGAGACAGTTATGGATGCCAGCATTTCTTGCAGCTGCAAATGCATCCAAATCCATCTTAGAAAACTAATCAAGTCTCATTTCCAATCATAACACAGAGGAACATGCAGGGAGCAGATTTTTCTCTCCACAAACCAAACATCAGTGCGCTCCGTCAGTCTGCATTCCCCGTGGTGTCTTTGGATGTGAAAATAAAATCACTTCACAAAGTGCTCTCAGAGGGTTTTAAAAAACTTTTATATTGCCAATCTAATTTAATGTGGTACCTTATTTCTGGGGGGTCTGCATTCAGTGTATCTACTAAATGTGTAGCAAGACGAGCTGAGCTGACTGTTTTGACAAAGGACACCCCTGGAACAAATTATTTCAACTCAAGACAGCAGCCATGAGTCTTTTCTCGGCAGCTGCAAACTGAAGAGAAAATAGACTCCATTTAGACACCACTGTGATAAACAGACGGAATTAAAGAGTGAACCGCAGCCTTTAACACTTCTTTAACTGTGAGACAAAGCTGAAGTCACAAGGAGCTAAAGCCAAGTACACTTTCCCAACCTCTCATCTGTCTGGCAGTCGATGTTCCCCTTTGTGTTTTCCCACGTACGTGGGCCAATGTAATCCCAAAACCAAGCACATTCCACGCTTCACTTGGTGCGGTTTTCTTCTCTGCCATTTCCTCTCCTCTCTTACCGTAGGGGTCAAGACGTGCACATGCAAGCCCACACAGACACAGAGTGTAATGTATATAGTGCACACACACACAATTACACACTCACAGAGAAAAGGAAAACATGCCTCCGAGTGCAGACAACTATTCACACTCACACATAAATACACATGCTGAGAAGATAGAGGCGTATAAAAGGGAGTTTCTTTTGTGTTGTATGTGCCGATGTGGTGAATCATGAGTGCATAAAATACTTAGCGTTAGTTGTGCAATGCACTGGGCTGGCAGAATGTATGCTTTCAATTGTTGTTGTTCCCTAAAATGAGTCAAAACACCCCATGTGAGTTGCATCACGGGTTATTTCCAGTGGAAATGTTTATCTATTGTTGTCTGACAACAGAACATGTACTTCCAATTTAATGAATAGATTAGAAGATGAGAAGAGTGTTTGTCTCTACTGAAATAGAGAAACAGCACACTTGTCAGTTAACTGCTCAGTTGGTCGCCTGTACTGGGTAAAAGCCTCGGTACACACTGCAGACAAAACTGGATTAATCTCACATACATGTGATGTGTAGACAAATCAGCCTTGATGAGACACATAAAAGGACGCATGTGTACACTTTCAGGACAATTAACTGTCTTTTCCGAGTATCAGAGATAATGTGACAATGTTACACACCGGTGGCGTTTTTAGTTTTTTTTGCGATTAATTTGCACGTCAATATATTTTTTCGAAATGTTGTTTTTGTTATGAATACTTTCACACAGAACGCAATTATGCAGCGAAAAAGCGACGTATTTTTTTTTTCCAGAACAAGGTTGATTTACTAAGCTTTCGCACTGCGAATAAAAGGCATCGACCAATCACGTTGCACGGAACGGGTTGAGTTGCAACAACAAAAACATGGAGGCTTCGTAGTCCAAACCATTCACAATAAAAGCCCTATACATATAATAATCGCAGGCGACTATTTTGCATTTTCGTGTCGTTCATTCATAACACCCGGGTGTGTAAAGGGGGTGTGATTTATGCTTTCCACATCATTCGCGGGGGCTCCGTGCGACAGGTTTTTGCCTGTCCGTGCACATCCAAAATTTTCAAACTAAGCGGATGCGGATGGGTGGCAAAAATTGAGAACATTGAGGAGCTTTGAGAATGTCGGTTTGGCGCGAGGAGAAACCCGCACGGAGTATAAAAGATTCAAGCGTTTCCTCGTCAAAATTCCACGTCAGCTCATGTTTGTGCGACCGTACTTGCGAAAAGTATGATCGAGGCTTAAGGAGAAAGTCGAGATAGGTGGTTGGGTCAACAAGGTGTGTGACTCTGAAATATGTCAGCAAGGTTCATGCTCCATCTGGTCCAACAGTCAATGTTGATTTCTTTTGACCATGACGGTGTTGTTTCCCTAACCTTAACCAATGCCTAATCTTATCCTGCTCTTAACCATAGAGCAGGCATGTATAGTTTTTGCGGCCATAAAGGTTGTTTTAGAAGTGGGTATTCAAAAGGTTTTCCCATGCAACAAACACAGTTTTAATTTATTTTTTTATCTTATTATTGTATCTAGTCATGTAAATATCATTATACCATGCCTTCCAGAAATTATGCAAAGAGGGGGCTAGTCAGGGAATCAATAAATGGCTTCACAGACTGGCTTTGAATAATTAATTGTCTGTCTCACCCTGCTGTCGAGGCCACACACATCTGGTGTAAATACTTCTAATATTGCGTTGCAACTTGCAAAGCCACAAAAAACTAACAAAAAAAAAGCATCACATAGTAGGAAAGCGGTACTATTCTGGTTGTGCACTCAATAATAAAGACAAATGGGGGGAAAAAAAACACACAACAAATCTCTTTCAATTTCCCTTCCCATAAAAGTGGTCATCAAAGCAAAAGCAGCACATTTCCCTCAGCAGAAGAGCTATAAACAGATCTATAGTGAATCTTCAAACAATCACGATTTACCACTCGGGTGTGCTTGCTTCATACTGTATCTGAAAAAGTGCAGTGATATAAACACTAAACAGTCAGTTCAGTTTAATGTCTATCATCAAAAAGTGGCGAAAACCAAACCCCATCCACACATTTGAGCAGTGAGCATACATAACATAAAACAACGTACGATCATTTTCTCCATTATTTAACAACTAAATTATTCAGCTTACAAATGAGTTTATATCATTGACTGAATGTGTTACATGGGAATACCACAGGCATATGTGCATGTTTTCTTGTGATTTTTATTATAGTAGTTAACCCCATGTGCCAAGAGTGTAAGAAAATGTAATAGTCCTATATAGACATATTACCTAACACATTGTTCCATTTTGTACAACAAATACCTGACACATGGATGCATCTTGAGGCTGGACTGCACTAATACATTTGTAAAACATGGAGGGTTCTGGAGATGACTTATTTAAATGGCACCTCCTCCTTCCCAGGAGAAGGTCCTCTCTGTTGCACGAAGAGCCGCCATCGTGGGACATATTGGTTTAATCTGACTGACAGCCGGGAGGCAGTAATAACCATCCATAATCTAAATGGGAACCAGCCAGCCTGTCCAGCATAGGGCTGCTGTGACCTCAAGGTGTTCAGTGGAGATAGAGAGGGGCCGGTGCACAGGACGAACAAGTACAACACACACATATATGGGGAGGAGGGTACATATGCATATATCAAAAGACACATATTAATGTGTCTGTTCACATATATAGAATATGACAGGTTTGGGTTGTAGGAAATGTGTTCATGTAATATTTCATTCATCATTAGCAGCACTTTGTTTCTATGCTGTGGCTGTCTGGGCATCAATGACATGTTTTACATACACACGCACATCACACAGTATAGATTACATAAAATCAATAACACAATATGTATCAATAGTAGCCTGCATTTAAAAACAAATATATTGACCAACAGCGTCTAATAATCTGCTTTTCTGGGCTTCATTTATAAAACCTATTAAACTAAACCTAACATGTGATGTATATAATCCTGCATATACTGCTTTTATCAGTTACAGTGAACTTGAAATAGTGTGCAACCCCATTCTATTAACCATAAATGGTCAATTAATATATGAACATGTGTATAACTCAGCGCATTCATTCATATTGTACAGAGTGGAGTAGAGGGGTTTGTTGCTGAGGTTGAGGCCACACAGGCTACATTGTTTTCTAGACATAGTTCTTCTATGACAAGTAAGTGACAATATGTTAAGTGGCTTGTCGCAGCAGGAAACGCTGCCAACTCTGAAATTAAGAAGAAATGGTGCATAGCTCTATCCCTTTAAAAAGACTTCATCTTCAGTGGTGTTGTTGCTGAGACACAAGGTGACACCGAGCTGCAATAGATTTCTCCTGTGCATCCAACACAAGAATCATCCAATTTATATCAATAGAAACCACCTCACTGTGAAGATCAAGAAGTATATTCAGGAAGAAAACAAGTGATCAATACCCAAGATTGGCCTTCAAATCCAGCCACCATGTTATATTTTGCTATAAAAGTTACTTTACTTTTACCAGAAACCTTTAGTATAGTAAGGGCTAGATATTCAGTTAGCAGTGGAATCTGGCTTAACAGAAACACCTCCACTTAATTAAGGCGGATCAGCAGGTCACAGATCATAGCCAGTGATTAAGGACAGATTTGCTCTAGTTTCTAATATTTTCAATTTCAATTTAGTACAAAATCTAACTAGAATGTCAGCAAAATGAGAAAATAGAGAGTCATACCCTTGGTACAAATCTAATAACATGTCACATGTGTGCTTTAATATGGTGTTTTAAGACCAAGTGAATGGCAAGATTTCTCGTAATGCGTCACCAATGATTTGGGCCATTTATAGAGTTGATGGTTAATGTGATATATAAGGTGCAAAGAGTAAAGTGGTTGACTTGAAGTGAATGAAGAGTGTGAAATGCATTTCAAACACCTCTGATGAACCATGTGATCACAGTTTTACAAGCTGTCAGACATCCGGAAATGGAATGAGAGAAAGTGAGAGGGACGGAGAGAAAACGCTCAACACTCCAGAAACCTGCAGTACAGTAAGTCATCGTATTAGTTCATTATTTAAAGGAATAGTGTGTAACATTTCTGGGGATCTATGAGCAGAAATGGAACATATTCATAACTATGTTTTAATTATTGTATAATCACGTGAAACTGAGAATCGTGTTATCGTTAGCTTAGAATGAGCCCTTCATATCTACATAGGGAGCGAGTCTTCTTCACAGAGTCCGCCATGTTTCTACAGTAGCCCAGAACGGACAAACCAAACACTGGCTCTAGAGAGAGCCTTTCACATTTGTACATTACCTGAAGGCCACCATAGTTCTCCGACATGCTTGTGAAACTGTGGTAACGTGGGCCTCAGAGTGCAAAACTGTGGTACCGCACGCCTAAAGTAGTGTTATTATGGTAAGGATAACCTCTGAATGAGCCGAACAGTGTTACCACGGTTTTGCACTCGTTGGCTCACGTTACCGCAGTCTTGGAAAGGGAGGACTGAGAGGAGGGGTATTCAGTTGGTTGCAATGTGCAACCGCACCACTAGATGCCGCCAAATGTTACACACTGTCCCTTTAAAGAACAGTGTGTAACATTTAGGGGCATCTATTAGCAGAAATTGAATATAATATTGATAAGTATGTTTTCTTTAGTGTATAATCACCTTAAAATAAGAATAATTGTGTTTTCGTTACCTTAGAATGAGCCGTTTATATCTACATAGGAAGCAGGTCCTCTCTCTTCAGAGTTCGCCATGTTGCACCGCCAAGTTTCAACAGTAGCCCAGAACGGACAAACCAAACACTGTAACTATACAATAATGATAACGTTACTTGCTGCCGTCGCTCTCTCTCTCTCTCTTGCTTCACCACTCACTTCCCACGTACACACACACTCTGCACACTCTATTCTCATGGCAACTGGCCCGAGAGAGGGCCATTTGTGTTTTTGTGTCAACCACCGTAGCAATTCTACACGCTTGGCACACGGGAGAAGTCGTAATCTGCAACCTCACCGCCAGATCCTACACATTGTTCCTTTAAACCGATAAAATATTGCACCTCACTGCATCACATGGGTCACACTAGTAGAAGAAATAATCAATTGGTACAGCAAAAGCAGAAATAGAAGAACACTATTTTTTTGTTCTGTGTTAAAGTTTCACAATAAAGTGTTTCATCTGGTCTGTGGTTGTGTTCTCTTTAAGGTAGTCATCTTAGATTCCAAAAAAGCGAAAGCACTACTTCAAATCTTGACAGCTGTGAGTGTCCTAGCAAATAATGTCAGTGTAAGTGATTTTTGCAGAAAGACAATAGAGACAAAAAAACGTCTACTTTTCTCTCAACATCACTTGAGGTGACAAAAGGTTTGGAGTACAAAGATTTGGTAGGATACTTGTGTCCTGCCTAAAACACCAATATGACTGGCAGTGATGAGATACAGTAGATAGTGTGAACACTGGGAAGAGCAAAGTTAGTATAGTAGAGGTTTAATATGCAGATGTGAGATTAAAATTGTGCTTGATTTGTCCATTTTCATTAAAGAGAAAAAATATGTATAATTTGAATAGATAATTATCCATTAGGTGCAAGGTGATGAGGTTAATACATTTAGATCGTTTTGAGTGGGAAGAGGTGGCATTAAATATTTTCTGCAATTTTTCCAGTGTTGTTTCCTTAGCATTAGCATTAACCCCACAACCCTGTCTGGCTTTCATAATAAAGATGGAAGCATATCCACATTGGTCTGGGTGAGAGGTCAACGCAATGATTGCAATAATTGCAATTATGATAGCAATCCATTACACAGTCGTGGGAGCCAGCGACTGTTCCATGATGTTGTGTTTGATGGCGTTGACCTGATGGATGTTTTGTACGCTGGAAAGGTTGTGGAGGTTTGTTTTAATGTTTAGTTTATTATATTTTTTTGACAGATAGTGTTATGTATTATATGAGTGGTTGCCCCTCACATTTACATATGAAGACTTTAGTAAAAGTAAAATCATTTTTTTGTTTGACTGTCTTAAGATATAATGAGCTAAAAGACAAGATTGGTCCAAGATAGTTAACTGCTCCACTTCTTTGTATTGATTATATTGCCAAACTGGCTGAGATGTAACAACTGAAAACCCCAACAATGATGGCTGGGCAGCAGTCAAATTGAGCTCCATCTGACAGGATTGCTCCGTAAAGCTCACCACTATAACCTCCGTGGCCAGTCGGCCCACGACAAAGTCAAAAACAATTCGGGTAACGGATCGTATTCCCACTTAGCGGCGTAGCATCAAGAGTGACAGTCGGCTGTCACCGCTAATGCTGGCAGCCCAGACACCACTCGCTGGGGCTGACAAATCCTGTTTGCGTCTGTCAAGTGTGTCTCATGTTGTCATGAATCTCAAGCAGTAAAACTTTTGTTGGAGTTTTCACGTTTCTTTCCCCGCATTTGGCAGCGAACAAACCGGTTTAATTTGCCACAGGACTGCGTTTAATTACTGCATGACTCAAGTCGCAGTTTAAAAGGTTCCATGTGTTTTCAGCCATAAATGAGCAGCATTATCACAATCAACTTGCCAGGCAGCTGCTGAATAAGATTGACATAAATTGTTATAGACTCGTTGAAATGGTAATTCGAGGTAAGAGTTGGCATTAATGTGAGTGACACCATTCAGCAAATCAGCATTTACACTCAGTGAGTTTCAATGGCACTCACACTGCATGGTCAGAATATTTGGAAAAGCAGACTGGAACAGTGTTTGTTTGTTTAAAGACAGTTACAGAAATAACTGGCAATAAACACGGTCAGAATTCATATCCTCTCATTTTTGCTTTTTCTGACAGAAAATATAAAAAACAATGTCTAAAGTGGTTTGCTGCAAATGAGGATCTAGTTAGCTGCACTGTGGCACATATGGCAATCTGTGTACATGTGCTACATTAGCACTACAGATATCACCTTTCCTTGTACCCCCTTCCCACACACACACACACACACACACGCTCACTCTCCAGCCCCGAGCAGATGCTCACTGCGCATCCATCTCCCACATAACATCACCCTTAAAAGTGTTTGTTCCATCATAGCAGTGCTTATTAACATTAAATCATCTCGCTATGGAGTGGGTGGCTAACTGTGAAATGACTCACAGACACAATACCGACAATAATTAGGGAGGCATTGTTGATGTTCTTCCAACTAATGACAAGGAAGTGCAGTAGCACATCCCTTTATATCAGCCGGAGTGGCAAACGCTATCTCTCTGTAAGTAAATAACCCATCCATCCTCGTTTTGCTTTTTTGTCAGCGGAGCAGGAGTGCAGGGTAAAGTCCTCCATTAATGGGGGGCTCTTTGACATGTGGTTTAGGAAGGAACAAAAAAACAACACACTCCAGGTAGCGCTCAGGGATTTTTTCCACTCATCTCTCTTCTACATGCCATTTAAGCCTCTTAAAGTAAATTATAATACATGAAAGTAAGGATAATGTGAAAAACAGGGCTGCACAATATGAAAAAAACAACATCTTATTGTAATTTTTCTGACAGACTCTCCAATTGTGGTTTACAATGTATAACATTTTTGCTTTATAGCTGTATTTCCCAATGCAATGGTGAAAGCACTGCCAAAAAGAGTTTATAATGGGAATACATGCACAGCTCAATAAAGCAGTGATGGATGGTATGTGCTTCAAAATTCTAGTGTATAAAATTTTAAAATTGGCTGTAGTACAGTCCGCTCAATGAAGTGCTCTCTACACTGGAGGAAATGTTAAATAACTCCAACTCATCTGCAATGCTGTAAACAACAGGTAAATAATACTATTTGCCAATAACATTTGAAATATATGAAAGTACAACAGCTGTGATTCTTGACATGTGCAAGTTTCGCTAGCAGGTAAATCTAAAATAACATTGAATAGGGAGACTCAATCAGTGTATTCACTGTGAATCTCTGTTGGCATTTAAGGGCCCTTTTCCACCAACCTCGTTTGATCCGGACTTTTGGACATCTTTCCAAAATCACAGGTGTAAAACCTCACGCGGATCATGGTTTGGACCAAAGAGCCGAACCTTGATCCGACGAAAAGAGGTATTCTTGGTCCGGAAAAAATTGAGCGATGGTTCGGACTTTCAGACAAATTACAGGAAGTTCTGGTAGGCTATTGTCAGAACTGGAAAAAAAATCAGAACCAGAAAAAAAATATAAACAATGCAACAAAGCAAAATGAGCCACGGTAACAGAGAGGACAACCCTGTGTCCAACAAAGTTGCGTTCTCATACAACTAAACTGCATTCTTAATTATGTTTGGAAGGAAACATATTTTCTCCCGGATTATGGTCACAGTTTTAAACAGTTTTGAACACATGGTTAATGTTGTAATTTGAAACAAAACAAAACAAAAAAATCCAACAACACTACTACTTTAGGTTAAGGTAACAAAACTACATAGTTAGGTTTAGTAAAAATCATCATGGTTGGCTTAAAATGACTACAACATTGAAACAAAACAAAAGCGCAACACTTTTAGTTTCACACGGGACACGAACAGCGGACTCCTGGTGAAAAGTCCGTTGTTAGTTTGACCCATCCACCACCGCTCCCACCCATCAGAAGTGGACTTTCTCGCTTGTTATACTCGTTATTGTACCATGTAACTTTCAATAATGTTATTATTCCACGTAACTTTCATTAACGCTCGATATACTACATCACCTTCTCTGTGCGTCGCTCGTTGTACTACGTCACTTGCAGCGGCCTTCCACGGACCATCATTACAAACCTATTTATGATACGTCAATGACAAACGTAATCCATGACAAAATAAGTTTCGCTCCAAACGTAATTGAGAATGTAATTTAGTTGTATGGAAACATAATTTTTAGGAGACAGGGCTGGAAAGGAGGAGACTAAATGTTTGACATTTGATCCGACGACAGTTTTCAATTAATTTCTCAGAGGAAGAGAGAGAGAGGATACGAGAGGATGGGAGAGCCCGTCTACAAACCAATCAGCTGCAAGTAAAGAGAGACGCAGCTCTCATAGGTGATGACGACTGGACGTAGGTATGTCACGTATGGTTCTTTAGTGTGTTCGCATAATTGCAAAGTGAAACCAAAACTAAACAGATTAAATGCATAAAACAAACATACAAACCTTGGTTCAGACCTTGGTTCGGACTTTCAGGTGTGAAAAGGCGCTAAAACAAATGGTAACATATTCACAGTATTAAAAAACGATAGCCTTTGTGATGTGCATATTGTGTTGTTGCGTCTCAATATCAGTATGAATTAGTTGAATGAACATATTGACTTGGTCTAAAACAAAGCAGAGATCTTAGAGTCCTTTTCCTTTGACAAGTGTGTCTGAGTCTAAAGACAGAAACTATAAAACTGTTTAAAAAAAAAATCCATACTACCACAAACTGTATACTGTATGTGATTGCTTGTGGAGAGGATGTTCAGTCAAATAGAGCATCAAATTGCTATTCCAAGCATAACATGAAGAAAAACCCAATGGATCAGACTGTCTACAGGGAAGTGTTTCTGTAATGTGGTCAATACAGAGTGCAGACATATCCAAGGCCTGATTCATACTGTGTTTTTGACACGCAATCAATATGTTTTTTTTTAAGTCTACTCTTAAGTGTCAGTGTGCAAAACCAAGTGTCAGCAAAATAATATATGTTCTCAATAGTGCTATGGTCAGTATCGATTGTCCATACCCTATACTGTAGGAGGCTACCTCAAGAATACACAAGTGAACAGAATTGAACATTTTTTTCTGACATTTGTCGATAAAATACAATCCCTGATGCTGGTAATTGAAGTTGTGTGCACAAGATTTGATCGGTTCCTCAGTCAACAGATAGGAAACACAAGCATGTTGCATGCTATCCAGTTTGATAACAAAACTATTCATTTACAGATTAATTGTTGCTATTCTTCCAGAAATAATTCCAAACTGAATAACGGTTGTTGCACTGTTTAATGAGCAACAACCAGATGCCTTGGCAGGGAGACTGATATGCATGGCAGTGCAGCACGTGTTCCTTTTCAGCAGAGATATTGCTTCTAAGGCACGTTTTTCCCATCTTTTTTAGCTCTGTGTCCTACTGTGCAGGGAAAAACAATCTTTTAACCAAAACCTCTATGGTAGATGGATGGTTGGAGTTGAGTGGGTTTGAATCTGTCAAGTTAAAGCTGACCCCATGACAGTTTGAGGGCACAAAGATGTTGCTACAACTATGTACAACAATGTATTGTTTTTCATGTACAGTATGTAAAAAAAGAAACCCACACAAATGATATATGTACACTATTGCTGCTATTGCATGAAAGATTGTAAAAAGCTGTTATTATACAAAAGCCACAACACAATATTGCAATATGAACATTGTGGTCAGATCAAAAGGGCCACCTTCTCTGGTTTCACTTCTTGTGGCTTTTAAAAAAGCAAATAAAACATAAAACGAGACAGTGGATATATACAGAGAAGGTCCCCCTTCCAGGAAGAATGTATATTTATTTGATCTGTGTATCCAAATGAATAATGCAAGTAGGGATTATAACCGCAACAGTGGAAGAAGAAAAAATGGAGGAGGGAGGCAGAGAAGAAGAAAGGGCAGGAAGCAGAAACAGCCGACTACAGCAGTACAAGAAGCCACGGACAAAAAGCCTCTATATGAGACAGCTCGCAACCATCTTAAAGGAACGGTTCACACCAAAATGAAAATGCTGTCATCATTACCTTCACCCTCATGCATGTAATCCACCAAAGTGTGTATGACCAATAAACAAAAGCAAATAAGCTCCCCGAGTGCCAAAGTGCACTGACCCCATTATGTTGCACAAGCTGTTTCCAGAAAATTGATGGCAATTTTCCACCCCTTTTGAATCACAAACCTCTGTTTACTTCAATTATCTGAGATGGAACTATAAAGGTTAAGTCCTATTGTCTCTGAAAGGAGAGCTCTATACAGGTTTTCACTGGAATGTGAGGATTTTATTTATTTATTTATTTATTTTCTCGTAAAACTGCTCTTTTAAGAATGTAAACCAGGACCACTTTATCAGCTATAAACACACATGACTGCTGTCATGGGCTTTGGATGCACTTAATTCACACACCTACCACAACTGCCATCTGTTTTAGAGGATTTAGTTGTAGTACTTGACACCTGCAGTATGATGCACAATACTCGGGAGATTTGACAAAACTATGTTTTCATTCCTTTTCTTTCATTAATGCTGGCTTTAATGATAGTGCTGATATGGGTCACGTAACTTTTATGTACTTTATTTCTTAAGCAAGAAAAAGATAATTTTCTGGAAAAAATAATTGGATGTTAACTGAAGGTCATGGATTTGCAAAAGAAGGAGGTGTTTAAAGAAGCCCTGCTTTAAATTCAACTGAAGGGCCTCTGACAGTGGCTCATACAGATGTTATGCGGCAAGAAGAACGAGCATTGGGAGCCACATGACTGTAAGTCCGCATAACGGACATGAACACTATCAGAGAAGCTGACAGGGTTCACGGAAAGACTGTAAAAAGTTTGTGCTTCAGAGCAACTCTTACGAAAATGTATTCCTCATATTTTGCGCGTTTTCCTACGAATATCCAGCAACATGTCAATTTCTGCTCCAGTCTTTTCAAAATAAACCTCCGTCTTCACAGGAAACAACTTGGCAAGGTTTAGGCAAGAAAACTACTGAGGCTTCGTCCAAAATCCCATACTACGCACTACATACCCAATAGGTGTACTATCGTTCAACATACTTTTTGTGTGAATAAACAGTGATATGTATCTTTTCGGACACACACTCACTTCCTGAGAGCCTCCTTGCCGGTTGGAGACATGCAACCATGGTAACTCGTGCCAACCTCATGTGATCAAAACAACGGTTTGTGAGAGTAAGTCTGAATTAATTTAAAATATATATTACGCCTAGCAAAGTGAAATCTTATACTTACAGTTAAACTGAAGCGTTATTGATGTTACAGAGCTGTCTGTCAACGTCTGTTATGAACGTTGTCGTCCCTATCGCATTGCATTGTGGGATATCTATGCCTCCGTAGTGTCCAGCGTTGCAAACTGTAATATTTCACCGGCAATAGTATGAAATTCACATACTATTGGTTTCATACTGAGGTTTCGGACGTACTAAAAAATCTCATTTACTGTTTTAGCGTACTAAATAGCATGTTAGTATGGAATTTCGAATGTGACCCAAGTTAGGCTTAG
Organism: Adelosebastes latens; assembly: GCA_916700685.1. NCBI lineage: Eukaryota > Metazoa > Chordata > Actinopteri > Perciformes > Sebastidae > Adelosebastes > Adelosebastes latens. Next base: position 194,866 of record CAKAKR010061943.1, on the reverse strand, counting down.
GAAAAGGTCGTGATTTGGGTTGAAATAACTGAAGTTACTGCATAACTGAAGTATGGAAATCATCGTTTACTTCTGGTTTCACACGGGGTATGAACACAGGTCTCCTGGGTGAAAGTCAGGTGTTTTTGACCCAACCATTACCCCGACCTCCTCCCTACGCGGCGTTTGTCACTCTTCCTGGTTCACAATTACGTGGATTACATACAAAGTGATTTTGTGGCATATATACGATTTACAGTGCATTACTTTTCATAGGTATAGCTACAAACAGTGTATGAGAAAAGCCTGTTGAGGGATAGGGCTTAGCAATGTGTTGATCATAGTTCGTGATTAGTTAAAATGTTATCACAACGCCCTTACTATGTGTACACATCTATTTATACTGTTATTCAAATCCAATTTTAAGCAAGGTATTTCTTAGGTTGAAAGAGAACAGCTGAAATAAAAGAAGCCATCAATCCACACCAAGCGATCCCTTCTTCCATTGTGTATCTTGTTGTTCGCCAAATGACAAAGAACCCAAACTTGAAAGAGTAAACTGGATCTTTGTTTCCTTGCCAAGTGTGTATCTGAAGCGTAATTTGTTCACATCAAAGCAGGGAAGAGAAAACCCTGACTCATTCCACTGTATTCCACATTGTTAGTGTAGAAAGGGAGGAGGGGTGAAACTCTCACTCCTCCTAATTGGATGTAATAGCTAGAGGGAATAGGCTCGCTTTGGCCTCGGGGAGGGGAAAGCGAGAAGAGAGACGATGTTTAGAGAGGGCTGAAAATGCTAAACATCCATGGAAGAGTAGGAAGACAGACAGTGTGGTACTAGCAAGCTGAACACATACACAGCCTACTGTTCAGAAACAGCACTATACAAAGGAGAAGAAAAAATGTAAATGCATAGTGGACTGGAATTAAAAGGCGCCAGAGAGTATAGAGACTGAGAAAAAGCAGCACATCAAACAGATGAAATGCGTATTGATAACAGGGAGCATGCTGGCCGCTAGGTCTGTGAAAGCTTTTGGGAGGACATCGTCCAGAGAGAAGAGATCTAGGTCTGCGTTGCGGGGACATTTTGAAGATGAGAGAAACCTTTGGTGCTCCTGTGAAGTCAGTCAATTGCTGAGGGCAGTCCTTTAAACTTTTCCCCTCATTGAGTTAAACAGATTTCTACAGCTAGTGGAACTGAGGCCGATATTAGTATTGAGAGGTCCAACCAGTGATTTCCTCATTTCAAACAGGTCGAAATCTAACGGCTCGGTCAGACCAGTTCATAAAAGGGGAAATTTTATATTGAATTAATTTCACCGCTACGGAAAATGCCGCGATCACATATTTTGCTCGTGGCTGCAAAATCAATCCGTGCAGCTCTTTTGTGGAGAGTTCAACTTTGGTGAACTTTGACATGTGAATTTGAGCCACTGACCAATTGCTGTCAACTATCTTGACAACGCTGACCTTTGAGGAACCAGAGAGTCAAAAAATGGAAGAAACTATAATATTAGATGTGTAGTATCATTCAATTGTATTTAACGATGCAACATTGGGAGTATAAACAGCTCCACAAAAGAGATGTGGCATGGTTTGCAGTCAGTCATGAGACAGGAGTGGATAGGACAAATATGCTCTCTTGGCCATTTAAGGCCCAGACCACAACAATATCAAAGAATTGTTGCGTCGCCTCACGTCGAAAGTTGCACTCGGACCCACCACTGAGACTACAGCCAACGGCCGAGTACCACGTACGTTCTGTGCCTGCGTGAGAGGAGATAACTCCATACCAGCAGGCAGCGGTAGTCTGCGTTCGTCATTCAAAAGAAGGCAAAAGACGGCAAATATACAAGCCGTTGTTATGATATGTACATGAAACAAAGCGGCGTTTACCGACCATTTTCTCACCATTCTCACTCACCACTGAGCATCATTCCAGATGGCCATGTCGTTGTGAAAATATCTGTGTATTGGAATGATCAGATGAGATGAAGTTGAAAATTGAGAAGAGCCTTCTGTGTGTGCCCTCTTGACTCTACTCGTTGGCTTGCTTTCCTCACCGGAAACTGATTCAATATGCTGAATCGGCCAAAAAAACTCAGACACGGGCAGACTAGTGCCAACGGTGTGGGACACATTGCAAAAACTTGGGTGGCAGACACTCACCGACGACCCCGGTGTGTCAGGGCCTTTAGTTTAGCTTAGCTTTGGACAGAGCCAGGTTAACTGTTTCTCCCTGTTTCCAGTCGTTATGCTAAGCTAAGCTAACCGTCTGCTGGAAACAGCTTCATCTTTGCTTTACAGACATGAGTGGTATTGATCTTCTCATCTAACTCTCAGCAAAAAGCAATTAAGCGTATTTCCCAAAATGTCAAACTATTTTTTCTGCAAGTTGTCACAATGCCATTGATCTTCCAGCGCCATGTATTTTGACCGGATGCACAATACATTTTCAATTTCTAGTCTGAGCAGGCACTAACAGACTGATATGACTGAATACGTATGCAACGTTACTCATTTAAAAAAAAAAAAAAAAGTTAATCTTTTTCATCTGTAGTTGGGCATGAAAGAAACTTTTGTTTCAGCTCCATTACCGCTCCCACCGCAATAGAATATGATGTAAGCCCTGGGAAAGCCTAACCAAAACCTACAGCAGTCATGGCCCAGAATCAGCACCCATAATAAGTATGGTGTGGTCGAGCATTGGTCACTGTGAGGTTAGAGGCTTCACCAACATAATCATCATCTCAAAGGCTTGCACACACAAAGTCTTCTCTTTGGAGTTCTTGACTCAAAAGCAACTTCTGTTGCCACAAAAGCCTCCAACCATAGCACTCAAAGGAGTGGGAATCTTTCTTCCCGGCCAGAGGTATCCTACCCTCTTAGGTCTGGGTAAGCTCAAACCACTTTCTCTGAGAAATGCTTTTAATCGTTTGAGACCACCTCCACTGCTTCACTGACTTCATACTGGGAGTAAACCAAATTTACTTTTCAAACAGCTGAGATATATTCCCACAGGGGTCCTAAATTCCAGATAAGACTGTCAAGGCTACAGTGCATGGTGTGGTTAAGACCTAAACTGTGCTCGGAGAGAGAAAGACCTGAGCTGGGCATGAAAGGAGGGGTTAAATAAAAACAAACAAACAGAAATGCCCAGCAAGCTTCTTTCTTTTCTTTAGTGTAAAGGTCTCCATCCTTGTTAGGAATAAGCCGGTCCCCCATTCTGCCCTCTATTGCTCTCATTACTGTGCATCCTGCCTCAGCCATCTCTAAGCCCTGCAGAGGTGCACAGAGGGCTTTCGTCTGAGGATAAGATCGATACCTCTCCTCATCATGGGCCAGGGGCAGCGATAATGCACTCAGCCAAGTGTCTGGAGGGTTCACCGGATTTTGCAGCAACCTGGGACCGAGGACTCAAGCTTTCTTCAGGTGAAACCGTTGGCCATGTACAGTATGGAATAAAAATGTGCAATGGTTCCAAAACTATGCTGACATTTTAGATGCACGAAATATATTATAAGGATTATATTAACTCACATAATGTGATTAAAAGGGATATTACGCAATGCTGTTATTATAAATCACCATCAGGTCAGATGTAGTAGCACCACCTAATATAAATGCAGGGTTAATAATTCACTGCCTGCATCATGCCCCTTTTATGAATGTCTCATTCATGTAGGAAACTGGAATTGGCAACCTTCGGCTCCAAACCTCCACGAGGCGAAGCCCAGATGGTCCAACCCCGCAGATCCAACACGACACACTGTACCTGAGCATTTTTATTTCATATATAGCATCATCCCATGACACTGAAGGCTCAGTAACATTTACTATCATCCAGGTCTAACACACCAAGCTAACCTCTGACCGCGCTCAGATGGTCTTACATTGTAAATATATTTATTTTATGTGATGTGTGATTGCCTCGGCAGGTAAGCGATAAAAACTGCTCAGAAGCAAGTTAACTGCTGGGAGTGTTTCTTTTAGGTTTACTATCCCTTTAGGTCAATAGTGGAGTTCAATTAATGATGATTTTATGACACTGCTAATATTGTTACATGGTTATTTCAACTCAATATCATGCCAAAGTGTGCAATAGACCCACCAGAGGATAGTGTGTCAGTGTCACGTTTTACCTCGTAGAGGCGTGAATATTACATGTGTGTATGAAGATGCAGTAGCCTACCAGCAGGGGGCAACAAAACCACTCAGTTAGGTTTAGGCAAGAAAACCATTTAGGTTTAGGAAAAATATCATCTTTGGGCTTAAAATTAGTATGTAAACTAAGTAAAACATGTACAGAAACAACGTAACATCAGTACGGAAAACACGCCACAAACATCACTACAAAACACATGACAAATAACACTAACGCAACTTACAAAATACCGGTCTTGAATACCGGCCTCCTGGTTGTAAGTCCTGTGTTTGTTGGACCCATCCACCTCCCCTCCCACCCTCCAGAGGTAGTCTTTCTCCCTTTTATTCTACGTCACTAGCTCTAAGCGTAGCATTTACATGGAGATGCATTTACATTGCAGTCAGTACAAAATACATGGCGTGACAATGACAGGCCTAAAGCCAGAACGACGTATTTATTACACAATTGGCAGGAATACGGAGTTAACAAATAAGATCTTCGACAAAAGAAAGACCCAAACTATGAAATCAGTAGTTATATATAAAAGGAAGACAAGCTTAACACAAAAACATGCCTTTAAATTCTATTATGTACTATTCTCTTTTAAGTTATTTCTAACGATAAATCTTATGGTTACCAAAATAAATCTCCAAAAATAATTGTTGGTGTGTCTGAATCTCCATCTGTTGTAAATCAGACTGGCAGAGAAACAAATACATCAAGGCCCTATGATGGATTGTGTTAATTAACATAATTCATATGCATCCTATTTCAGCTTCAGCTATAGCTCATAAAGACTTCACAGTATTCTTTTCAATAATGCCATTACATGGAGAGAGTAATGTCACTTTGGAAATGCAGTTTTCAGATCAGGTTTGTGTATTATTATCATTTATTATTGTTTACAGACATATTTAGCAGCATTGCTTAGGACTGTCATGACATAACATACATGATCGTGTCAGTGCAAAACTATGTTGAACAAATCAAAGATTTTGAATGGTTTCTACCCTAAATAATGGTCATCTCTTAAACCTTCTGTTCATATTTGTGCTTTCTTCCACTGACAAGCACTGTTGGATCTTTCACTATCCATATAAAAATATTATAGATGTATAGAAATTATGTATGCCCTGCTAAATGAGTTACTGTGAAAACACACACTTTAGGTCTGAAGGGAGTGGTAATTATCAAATTCATTCAGTATTTCTGGTTGAATGGGAGCTACAGTATGATCGACCCCTCCTTCCTCCTAACATCCACTGGACAGCTGAGCTTGTGGCTCATTTCAGTTTTGCAACGTGCCTCTCTCCGTTCTCTCTGCCCCCCACCCCCTCGTTTCTCTGCACGCTCATTACATATGCCCTAGTTTGCTCGTGAGCCAGGAGAGCCTCGCTAGCCTCATTACAAACTTGGAAACCTCCCATCTTTTGTACCTTTTTTCCCAGACAAGATCTCCCACATCCATGCTTGTTTCCCAGTAGTGGCATAAAGTGATTCATCAAACATGTATAAAGAAGTGGAGCTCACATCTCATCTGAATCTTCACAGCACCCGCTGAAGAGGAAGGTGTCTGTGATGGAAAGTGCTAGTGCAGATTAACAGGCGAGGAAAGAAAAAAGAAAAAAAAAAAATGGGCGAGGGGGGAAAAAGCATTTTACTTGAAAACTGTGTCACTAATTCACAGGATTAATGCATATTCAACAGCACATGAAGGCATTTCTGTGACCCTGTTCGTTAAATGTTTACCTCATTAGCTCTCTTGTTGTCTTGATGTTTTCCATGTGGCATTTTGGATGAAAGGGAAATTATGCCACACAAACACACTCTGTGACTGAGCAACTCTATGATTCAAAATTCACAAAGGATGCACTAGTACGGCAAATTCATGCGTGTGTGTGTACAGTATGTAGCAGGGAGACACAGATAGCTTCAAAGAACCAATCATAAGTTTGATAAATCCAGGAAAAGCATTCAATTCAATATAATTTTCATATTATTATTACATGTTTCTTCATTTTGGGAAATATGCTTATTCGCTGTTCTACATGTAGCTGGAGCATAGACTGTATAAGTGGACGTAGTCACCGTGACGTCACCCATCGGTTTGTGGACTGCCGTTTTGGTGCCTGGAGTTTGGCATTTTGCCCGTCGCCATCTTGTTTTCTTGCAACCAGTTTTCTTGTGACTCAAGTACACCGAACGCTGAAGATATTTTTAGGTGACCAAAATGTTACAATTAAAGGGACTTTTTTGTAAGAATCAGAAATTGCTTGTTAACAGCGACACCTGTGGCAGTTAAGTCAACGAAAGTCAGCGTCCTGTTGATTGCGCTTGTGCTCGCTCTACATGAACGAGCATCGCTCAAAACAGTGAGGCGACACACGTCAGCTAAACCACAATATCACTCTATATTTCACCTGCTTGGCAGTAATGTTAGCTGACCAGACGAAGGTCTCTCCATGAATCAATGCTGATCCTAGTGTTGTCTTTTCCTGCCTCAGCCTCCTGACCGCGGCCGGAGGGAACAGTGGAGACATCGGAGTTTTGGTCGGAGACGATAACGTTTCTCGCTGTGGAGC